>AYEL01085558.1:0-114204 GCA_000484575.1 Olivierus martensii | reverse complement strand
CATATAAACTGTGGATATATAGAAGCAATAGTGCCAACGTCTTTGTAGAAATTGCCTTATATCCTCGACATCAATGATAGTTTCAAATTGATATGGTGCTATTAGAGATTCGGATGTGTTGTATGACATCGTATTTGAATGAAATTACCTGAAAAATTAAAATAATATATTTTTAAATTAATTTATTATATTAGATAATCAATAAAGTTCGTGCGGTTTCTATATATTTTAACATAGTATTTTGAGAAAACTGCGCGGAATATGTAAACCGTAATTTTTTGATTTAAGTGACATCTATTCCTTTGTTAAATTGTTAAATATGGTAGTATAAATAATTAATATCTTAAGGGTGAGTAACGATTATATATATATATATATACAGGTATCCCTCCTATAACACGGCTTCCTACAACACGGTTTTTCCTTAACACATTTAAAAAATTACGTTTACTCTCCTACAACACAAAACATTTTCAGTAATTTCTGTAAATTCATACTATGGACACACAATACACACACAAAATACAATCATTGAAAAATAATTTGCTAAAATTAGTCATAAATGCAATTTCGCTAGTTTGCCATGAGGTCTATTTTCGATTTCGATTCAAATTCAGTTAATTGGCGCCATTGAGTATTTTGTGTTCGAAACGTTCAGTCTTCGATAAAAAAATAAGTTTTTTCTTCGATAGAGGAATGTGAAAGAGCAGAAAATTTTTTCATTCATAAATTTTTTAGGTATATGTTAACGAACGATTGTTTTCTAGCGGGTGGTAAAGGTTAGATTACAAATTTTGTAAAGAGAGCATAAGATACACCAACTTTAAATTCACGAGAAAGTTCAGAAAATGAAGTAATATTGTTAAAGAAAAAAATTTTCGTTTTAACGAAACAGTGGTAAGGAAGATATAATTATCATATGAATGTTATATGGGCTGTATACTTTTTTCTTTCCTTTTGTTTTACGAATATTGTGTTTTAAAGGTTTACGTCTATATTTTTTCTTTTTTATGCTTCGTGTTATTAATATTCTTAATAAACATTAAGTTTCTTATGTGGAAATAAAGAAAGTTATTTGTTTTTATTTGATTTTGGAACGTAACTCTCCTTTCTGTATTGGCTCTAGATCTCATATCACAAGGTTTCACACAACACGCTGTTTTTCAGGAACCTATCTACCGTGCTATAGGAAGGATACATGTATATATATATAATTCTCTTTATGATATAAATAATATACATATGAATGTAAATTAAAAATTAATACATACTGTCATACCTCACCTTAGGTCGTTATTTCGTTCCATGAATCGCGATTTAACTCAAATAAACTCTTTAAAAAATACCTAGACCTTCACTAAATAACCCCGTAATGTCGCTAATAACATTTTAAAGCTTCTAAGTAATTCTATAAATTTTTTGCATATTTTAATCATTATTTTATTCTTTTTTATGTGATGTAGACTTATTTATTTATTTTTATGTGATATTTTGAGTATTTAAGTTCATTGGCCTTGTATAAACTGACGTTAAGGTTGGGTCTGATAGGAGTAAACAATAACTTAAATGGGTCGTAAATAAAACATCGAGCGTGCCGATGTTCAAACAAAAGCGAATGACGTGACATAAATAAACGACTGTCGTTTGGCTATTGACTAATTATTGTGACGTAATTTGAAATTAGCTGATTCAACATGGATAGCGAAACTCAAGAACTGATTTATTTATCGATGACTTCATTCGTAAAATTATTAAATGTCATAGGTTTGCAGTCGCAAAATTTAAAAGCTAAAAGAATGTTTCAGAGAACAACAAAGTGTCAATAACCAACTCATACCCCGATTGGGTAAATAGTCAATGCACTTTTGTACACAGCATAGAAACTTGGACAAGAGCGAACTTCAGCGTAAACCCATATAGCGGAAGTAACATCATCAGCATCGATACACTAACGCAGTTGGTTCTCAGTCACTGTGCTGCGGCACACTAGTCAAACATTTGTCAGTGTGCCGCGAAAAATTAAGAATGTATTGTGTAAATGTATATACGGTAATTGTATGAATCATAATTGTTATTAGTGAAACCTGATTGGCTGTATATCCTTTTGCAGTAGAACCACTGTATCGATTCCTATTAATAAAATATTATTGGAAAAATCTAACCCTCGAGTTCCTGCGACAGCCAAAATTTTTTAGTTATTCATATTATAAAATTAAGGAATAAAAATTAATAAATTAACTATCAGAGATTATTAATTTTTTTGGGGAATATATATATATATAGAGAGAAAATATACAACAATCAATATTTGACTGGAAGGCATTAATTCGATAATTATTTATTTTATATACATATTCTTATATACATATGTAGTTCACGGAAAACATCTAGTACATAAACTAGATATAAAGTACAGTAGTTATATACAGTACTATAGAAATAGATATATAGATTTTTCCCATATCGAATTTCATGTAAAACATGAAATTCGATATGGGAAAAATCTATTTTAAATTTTGTTAGAAGGAACAATATTTTCATTTATATTCAGTGATCCCAGAATATAACAATAAATATATAAATATATATTATAATAATAATATATTTTGTATAATAATCTTATACAATTTCTACACAAATACCTATATCTCAGTCCTAAACTATACATGATCGTTTTACATAACTAAGTTGTAAGTTCAATTCTATGTTCGATAGCTTTAACTCATTGAAGTTATTTAAATTTTTTATTGGTAAATATGAGTCTAATTTTTAGCAGGAGCTAGAATAATAAAAACGAATTAGTTAAATAAACGAACTAAAAGATATCAAATATGATAACATACCAAAAATTTGCTTCTTGTCTTGCCTTCAAACAATTTACTTACTTGTACAAAATACAAACTTGAAACAATAACAACCAAGATTATTTATATTATTTGTCAAGGTTAAAATTTTTTCCTGAATCCCTTATTGGCTAGAAAATATATTCGGTTATATCCTTCTGTAATTTAATTTACTTTATATATAAATTTTTATAAATTTTTATTACTTAGCAAAAACTAAATTTTTTGTTGTGAGTATAATAATTTGGCCACCCACTGTATGAACCAGGTCTAAAGAGACATGATTAACCATTAACCTCATCTTTCCCACCCGCTGGTTACCTTCTTTTTTTAAATAAATACTATTATCATCAATTGTTTTTGTTTTGGCCCGTGACTCACCATAAATTTTTCTATACGGCCCCCCTACAAAAAAAGGTTGCCCACCCCTGCTTTATAGTATAGTAGTATACGTACTGTACATGTACAGTACTATATAGAAAACATGTCCATCTGCTGTTCTGATGCTCCATTTTGAGTTCTCTGTAAAACACAATGTACACAGCTGTACTGATATAGTGTCCTTATTTGCTCGGTACGTAATAAACGATGGAAACGATCTGGTTTTTACAACCTTAAATTTTCTACAACATAGGTATGAACCAGGTCTAAAGAGACATGATTAACCATTAACTTCATCTTTCCCACCCGCTGGTTACAAATGAATCCAAAGAGTTTAAAATCTATATATATATATATATACTGATTAACTTTGGGATGTAAAACACCTTACATGCCCTTGGCGGATTAACGAGGACAAATACAATAACAAAAAGAATATTTGTTTAGACATTTCTAATGGCGGATGGCTTCTTATTGTGGTTTGCCTATTCCATTAACATGGGAAAGATCCGTTTCGCAAAATGTCTTGGCGGTTAACGAGGGTGTGACTTAACGGGGGGGCGTATTATCGAGGTTTGACTGTAATTTGCTAAAATTAGTCATAAATGCAATTTCGGTAGTTTGTCATGAAAGAGGCGATATGTAGTTTCTTATTGTGGTTTGCCTATTCCATTAACATGGGAAAGATCCGTTTCGCAAAATGTCTTGGTGGTTAACGAGGGTGGTGGCTTAACGGGGGCGTATTATCGAGGTTTGACTGTAATTTGCTAAAATTACTCATAAATGCAATTTCGGTAGTTTGTCATGAAAGGGACGATATGTAGTTAATTTTCGATTTCAATTTGAAATTGAGTTAATTGTCTCATCAGGGGTAAATTTAAAACTATATATAGCATTTCTTATGAGATTTCTCCGGGCATATCTGCATTATGAGTTTTGAGAGATGATTCGGAGAAAACAGAAATAGACCCCTGCAAGAGGATACACAAATCTAACTACAAATTCCTCCAACTTTTTGGCTTCCTTGGGCCGCATTCGAAGAAAAAAAATTGTCTCGAGCCGCACATAAAATATATAATTCTAACGATAGTTGTTAAGCCGCATTCGAAGAAAAAAATTGTCTCGGGCCGCACATAAAATATACTAATTCTAACGATAGTTGTTAAGCAAAAAAGTTAGCAAATAATATACTATATATTGGATTTCACTAGTTTTTTATGTGCACTATTTTTATTTTTTCATTTTTCAATACAATCAGAAAATGTTAATAATGAATATTTTTGAGGGATGAAAGAAATTAGCTTTTTTCATACATTGGAAATGTTTTTTTTGGAGATTATGATAACGTCATTGAAATATTTTAGAAAATGGAAATAAGAAATGTAGATAAGTATTTAAATAATAAAAACTTCAGTAACTTGATTATTTTTAGTTCAAAAATAAAACAAATTACTTTTTCTTTATTAGAGGGATATTTGATGATGTTGCGGCATTGTAACACTACTTTTTAATAAAATGTATTACAATGCCGCGCGAATTTCAAAAAGATAAAAAAATAAGTGCATAAAAATCTCAATATTTTAAGGAAGTGGGCCGCATGCGGCCCGAGAGCCTCGGGTTGGACAGCCCTGCTCTATCTAGAGCCTTAATAAATGGCGAATGCAACTGCTTTTACATCATATTATGATAACGTCATCACGATAAGAAGTCAATAGAATGTCTATATGTATGCATTCCCCAAAGGCTTTCTCACCATTTGACAAAAGAATTACCACATAAATTGTATTATATACCTGAAATCCCTAGCAACGCTAGGCATCCTTGCTAATATATGTATATATAGTAGGCCTATATCAATTAATATTTATTAATAAAATAAAAAACAAAATTCCCTAACTTCTAACAAATCTAACATTTAGAGATCTATAAACAGTGATAGATCCAGGAAAAAATAACAGGAAGGGCATCATAATATAAATAATTAACAATTTTGAACAACGAGTATATACTGTATTCGCCAAAAAACCGCAGGGAAGACACGTGCCCCGATGCCCCTACCCTGAATCCATGTATGTATATTAATATATAATTGGATACAAGTACAGCTACATAATAAAAATATTAACATTCAAGACTGAATTCAATAAAACCGAAGAAATTTGTTTCTTCTTCAAGGCATTGCTTGTGGTAGATATTAAGTAACCAATAGTATTCAATTTTTCTATAAAAAAGAATCGTTCATAAATTAAATGTAAAAATTGATTGTTTCGTTAGCTTTTACAGTGATTACAATTATTGTTTAAATACAGTAATACCCCGATTTACGCGAACTCGGAGTTACGCGGTTCTTGATTTTTTCGTTTGGCAATTCTGTTGCACGCTATCTTGCTGTGATACGCATTGGACGCGTTTCGCGCGAACTCTACGTGCACGATTACGATTCTACGATCGACGAAAGTTAAGATTGTTTTGTTATATATTTTCTAAACCTTTAAAAAAACTGTGTGTCCAAACAAAGTAAATCTGATTCTCCTGCACCTAGTAAGAAAAGGATTACGATATCTTTGGAATGTAAACTTAACATTATCAAGGATTTTGATAACAAAATGAAAATTTGTGAATTGGCAAAGAAGGTTGAGCTATCGGAATCCACATTAAGAACAATCATAAAAGATAATGAAAAAATTCTCGATACAGTGAAAAATGCTCAATCCTTGAACTCAATCATAATTCGTAAACGTCATGGTATTATTGCTGAAATTATGGTATGGTAATTAAGTAAAAGAGAATAATTTTTTACATAATTCATTTATTTTTTTAATATTTTGTATTAATATGTATAAAGAACTGCAATTTTAGTAAATATTTTTCTTCTAAACTAGTGTTTTTGTTAGTCCTTGGTTCCAATTAAACCAAATTTATATGTATTTATATGCAAAGTTGTACCCCGATTTAGGCGATTTTTGTCGGTCCCATCTATCGCGTAACTTCGGGTATTACTGTATATATATTAGTATATATAATGAAACTTAATTTTAACTTTATTTTCATTATAATTCAAACATCTTTCGGCAAGTTCAATATATACAAGCAGGTCCAGAAGAAAACTAAAATTGCCTATTTTCCGAAAATGTCATTTATTTAGCATTTGAAATCCATTGGTTTTAATCTAAATTTTAACATTAATTTACCTAGCATAAAAATCACGGTGATTACGTCAAATACTGTGACATCATCATATATCATGGTGTCATCACTTCGATCAGTTTTACTATCATTCACAAATATGGAATGATTTTATATCCATAATTTAACTTTTCTTATAACAATTATTATTACATTATAATTATTATTTTTATAACTGAAAGTTAACCTAATATTTTTCAGTTAATAATAGCGAATATAGGATTTAAATATTCTATATTATAAAAATAAGGGAGCTTTTGTGCTAATCCTACATTTGGATGGATGACAAGAAAAAGTTGATTAAAAAATTTGATGATATAACTTCTATAGAATAAGTATTGAAAAATCCAGCATGCATAAACGATAAAAATAAGGGAGCTTTTGTGCTAATCCTACATTTGGATGGATGACAAGAAAAAGTTAATTAAAAAATTTGATGATATAACTTCTATGGAATAAGTATTGAAAAATCCAGCATGCGTAAAAGATTTAAGGAACAAGCGACATAATTGTCAGCATGAAATTTTAGATAATTAATTAAGTTGTTCGTATTTTGAAAGAATATTTCTACATTTGAAATATTTTTTAATAATTGTTGTTGGCTAATTATTTTCGTTTTGAAGAATACTTAAACTTTAATAAAAATTACAAAATATACTTTTTGTTACATGCTTATTCTATACTTAAATATTATTTCCATGAAATTTTAATCCCTAATCTATATTTAATCTTAGATTCTTAATTAAAGTTTTACATGAGTTATTTTTATCGACAATTTTATCATTGCTATTTAAAAATTAAATAAATAAATCACTCATTATTTTTTATAAATACCTCTTTTTGAAAATGCTAAGAATGGGTTCATTTAATGATGCAAGAAAATAAGATAAAGATTTTTCAATTATCCATGACCAGACCTGGATAAATTTTATTTGAAATAAGAAATAACAAATAATTTTTCAAATAATTGAATATTGCCAAATAAAAGATAATGTTATTTGAAGATAATCTGGTTTTCAAATAATTTATTTGAAATCATTTCAAAGATAAATTATTTGTCAAATAATTTATTTGCAAATAAAAAATTATTTAAATAAATACGTTATTTGAAATAAAAATTCAAATAATTTTCCAAATAAAATTTCAAATAATTGAGTATCATCTTTATGAAATAGTCTATTGGGGTGGATTGTGCAATATCTTATCACCATAACTGCTGCATATTATATTATAATGAGAACACTGTACAGTGCAGATGTACAATGATAATATACACTTTCCATTTTGCAATTGTGCATCATTAGCATACATTATAAGCCTATTGTACACATTTTGTACATTGTATGCCTTATGTGCACTTTTGCACAATTATACACGGAATGCGCACATTTTATACAACTCTAAATCTGTACCTGTATTGTACATATTTTGTTAAATTGTATGCAATTCATGTATTTTTTGTACGACTGCATCAACTGGGATATATAAATTGTACATTTTGTACAAATGTACACTATTGCGTACATTTTGTACTAGCGTACTTTAGTACATCTATTGAGTATAATTTGTACAATTGTACACCCATTGCATACATTTTTACAATTGTACACTATTGCATACATTTTGTACAATTGTACACCTAATGCATACATTTTGTATAAAAATACACTATTGCGTACATTTTGTACAACTGTACACCTAGTGGGACATTTTGTATAATTATACACTATTGCATACATTTTGTACAATTGTACACTTATTGGGTACATTTTGTATAATTATACATTATTGCGTACATTTTGTACAATTGTACACCTAGTGCGTACATTTTGTATAATTATACACTTTTAGTTTGTACCAATGTACTTTAGTACATCTATTGAGTATAATTTGTACAATTGTACACTTATTTCTTACAATTGTATACTATTGCGTACATTTTGTGCAATTATACACTTATTGCGTAAAATTTTGTACAATTGCACACCTACTGCATACATTTTGTAAAATTATACACTATTGTGTACATTTTGTACAATTGTACACTTATTACATAAATTTTGTACAAGTGTATATTTGTACATCTCTTGATCATATTTTTTACAATTATATACTTTTTGAGTACGTTTTGTACAATTGTATAACTTTTGCGGACATTTTGTACAATTGTATCCCTTTTGCGTATATTTTGTACAAGTATACAACTATTGCATACATTTTGTATAAATGTACACTTAGTGCGTACATTTTGTACAAATGTGCACCTGTGGCATAAATTTTGTACAAATGTACATTTGTACATCTATTCAACATATTTTGTACAACTGTATACTCATTGAGCACATTTAGTACAATTGTACACTTATTGAGTAAATTTTGTAAAATTGTACATCCATTCCAACCATTTCGTACAAGTGTACACCTATTGCGCATATTTTTTACAATTGTATACCTATTGCCCACGTTTTGTACAAGTGTACATTTGTACATCTATTGAGCATATTTTGTTAAGTTTTAGCGATTTTTTATACAATTTGAACAGTTGTACATATTTTTTGTATATTTGAACTGTGTGTTATGTATATTTTCTATAACTGTGCATCGGTACACCTATCGTAGATCGTTTGCTAAATTGTAAGCATTTTGTACAACTGTATACTTGTGCCCATTTTCTTCAATTATTCACATTCATATTGTACTAAAATAAAATATACCATTGTACAGGCCATCTTATAATATATTACAGTACCTTAATAATTATGCACCTATTGCGTACATTTTGTACAAGTGTACAACTTGTTGCATAAATTTTGGACAAGTATATATTTGTACATCTATTGAGCATATTTTGTTAAGTTTTACGCACATTTTGTACAAGTGTACATTTATACATCTATTGAGCATATTTTATTAAGTTTTATGCAATTTTTTATACAATTTGAACAATTGTACACATTTTGTATATTTGTTTACTTATACATATTTTATTAAATTATAGGCATTTTGTACACATTTTCATCAACTGTATGTTATGTACATTTTCTATAACTGTACATCGGTACACTTATTGTAAATCGTTTGCTAACTTGTAAGCATTTTGTACAACTGTACACTTGTTTGCACATTTTCTTCAATTATACACATTTTATATACATATTCAGCATATTATACAGATAAAATGAAATATATACATTGTACAGGCCATCTTATCATATATTACAGTATCTTAGAATGCATTTATTTTATTTGTATCAATAATCAAATAATAAATAAGATAAAAGATAATTTGAAGTATCAAATAAGATAACAAATAATTAATTATTTGTTATTTGAAATTATATAAAATAACAAATAATTAAAAAAATTATTTGATGACTCAAATAATCAATCAAATAATTATTTGAAAATAATTTCCAATCAAATAAGATAAAAAATTATTTGAAAAAGTATTTAAATAAATTTTTATTTAAATAATGCCCAGGTCTGTCCATGACCAACATTAAAAAATTGATTATTTGTAAACTACAAAATATTGGAATTGAATCAAAACTCAAATAAATAAATTAATAATTGTATAATATTAAATAATAAATTATCAAATCAGATATAATCGACTGTATTTATATATAAATATTTTCAGATTGCTCAGCTGTGTTGATATATAAGTTTATATTTTGAACAGAAAATAAAAAATACGATACTTATTTCAATTAAATTAAATTTGTAAGTTAATATATTTTATTTTAGGTAAATATTAAATAATTTTAATTAAATGAATAGACTTATCCGCATAAAATTAACAAACATTCAATTTTCTGATAATTTCCTATAATAATTTTCGAACTATTTAATAGATTTTTATCACATTCAAATATGAATTAGTCCATTAAAGATGATTTTGATATTATTTTTATTCCGTATTTTTAATCATTCCAAAATAAAAAATAAGTTCCGAAAAGATATGATCACAACATTACGAATTTCAATGTTCCTCAAGTCAATCTTTTTTAAATCGAAAAGCACAGACTCTCTAAGTTCATGAACCTTCTGAAAATTATGAGAATTATATTAAAGAACAACTGAACGATTGTTTCAATAGTTCAATCTTTGTAGAAGAAATCAACCTGCAAATAATCAAAACCAAGTTTTTTTCTAATATACTGTTTTATCATATATTGTATATAAAGTTTATTGAATCAAGAAATGTAATGAAAATCTAATAAGTACTTTTCGAAGTTAATCCATAATTAGTTACATAATAAGAAGAGTAAGCGAATATGATTGTAATTTGATACAATAATTAAAACACCATTAAATAAAATAAATAAATATGAGTTCTACAAAAATAATTAATTATTTATGTAGAACTCATATTTGTCATAAAATAAAAAGTGTAGGCCTTTGCATAATAACAATAACATACGGAAAGACAAATAATCAAGAGATTATTCGTAAGGATCTAATATTTTCAATGCTACAATGTTTATGATGTTGAAACTTCAAATACATCGTATATTTGTGGTTTATGTTTATAATTTGTAAATTTAGCATTTTTTTTATTTTTATTATAATCCTTAATGTCAGCCAGGTCCGTACCGAGCCCTTGTAATATCAAAGGCAAGAATGAAAAATTGTACCACCTCTAAAATAAAGGAAAAAATTAATTAAAAAAATCTGATTTATTTGAAATACAGTAAAATTCAGGTATTCATTTTAATAAAAATAAAAGTATGAAAAAATTAAAAACTGTTTAAAGTAGTTTTTATTCTCATAAATAGTATTTTTTTATTTTAAATATATAATAGATCTATTTTAGTATTGCATATTTTTTTTATAAAATCACAAAAACATTACTATATAAGGATAAAATTATGTAATAAATAATCTATTGTTTTGTTGTTGGAAATATTGTTGGAAATAGAGATAGAAGGCACTACTCATTGGTTTGGCATGGGAAGAATGAAGAATAAAGATAAAAGATGATAGGAAAGTAAACGAATGATTTAAAGATTCCTGTCAAGATAATGTGACAGGTCATTAGCAGAAAAAAGAAAGCTAACAGTTTTATTAAAAAATAAAAAACAACATATTTACAATATATATATAAATACATATTTTGAATGAATATTAACAGAATTATTAATAATTATTTGAAAAATTATTTGTTATTTGTTATTTCAAATAAAATTTGCCCAGGTCTGGAATGAATATTAACAGAATTATTAATTTTTTTGCCTGCACAGTCTAGCTGTACAATGTAATCTATTGATTTGATTAATAAACTAATTACAAAAATAAAAAACGTAAACATTAATCCAAACATAAAATCGAAAATGTTAACAATAGTTTTTCTTTTAGCGTCCCTTCAGATTTAATCTGAAAAGCTCGTTCGTCTCACTTCGACAGGATCCTATATATATAAGTATGAATAATTTATAACTTGAGATTGGCCTTTGTAATCCTGTATACTATATGTGCTTTCTAAATTATATAATTATATGAAACTAACGTCGAAATTTTGGGAATCTATGATACTAGCGATTGATTATATTTTCAAAAAGTTTTAAGAGCGTATCGGACTAATTTGACGAATATAACTATAGATAGAACAAAAACAATAAGACTATTCTATACACAGATAATATTTAATTTGGTTAGTATATAGGGGAAAGTAGGCCAAATTGTACCGTAAGTTAAATTGTACCACCGCTGTTTTTCCTAAACGAATAATCATTTTTTTATGTGGCAACACTATTCTGTTGTATCCTATGTCATATGAATGCCGCTATATTATTTTCGATATCAAGCGATTTAATGATGAGTAAACTTTAAATATCAGTTTTTTGCAAACTTTGATTTAAGTTTTAGGAATTTTGTTTAAGCAATTTCAAAATTTTCACTTTTGAAATTCATACGATTAGTAATTTCAAAAGTGAACATTTAAATTTATTACTATAACATTTCATTTGTCGAAATTTATTGTGGTATCATTAACAGATTGTCAAAATCATTAGACATTTTCTTGTAGTTTTCAATTTTATGAAAGTGAAAAAAGTTCGTTAAATCGTACTGGTGGCTAATCACTAAATCGTATCAGTATGATTTATCGGACATATTTTCATCGATACCCTAGGTTCTTTTGATTGTAATTTATTTAAACAGAATATATTTATACTAAATCTGATACGTACATTTATGTAGAAAAAAATGAAATGAGCCCAAAGAACAACTGATTGCAGACAGTGCTGGAGAGCGTTCTATGAACATAGCCTAGATGATGACAATATTTGTGTAGCTGGTGGAAGCTACTATTTTGATAAAAGGGACCCAAAGTAGACTGGATTAAATGCATTAAATGCCAAAATTGGTTGCATGAAATTAGCACTGATAATCCTGACGTTTGAATAAAGTGCCTTAAATACACCAAAGAATAGTTCGTAGTACAGTAGTTGATTTCCATAAAAAATGAAGAGTTTTGTGAAGCCCAAATTAGGGCCTAATTCATAAACTTAAGTTTATTGAATATTACAAGTGTTGTTTTTATGAATGAGTATTTTTGTAAATTAATTATAATTCTTTAATAAATAAAAATTTCTTATTAGTAACTCTCTCCTTTTTCTAATATTATTTGAAATATTCTGAGATTTTATAAGAAATAAATATGTAATTACCGTTTCGTTTTTTAAAAAATATTCCTGACTTTTTTAGAGGTACGATTTAAGATCACATAGGTACCGGAACCGGTACCCTAAATCGTACCAAATTACACTTTTTTTTCTTCTATTATTTATAAAAAAAAAGAACTTTTTATAGTTTCATTTTAATTAGAACTGTGTGCAACAAAATAAACTTTTAAACAAAAAACAGATTTTTTTTTTTTTTGTTTTGGATTGATAGTTTAATTTCTAGCTGCATTATTTTCTTAGGTGGTACAATTTAGCGAACTTTCCCCTAAACTGTAATAAATAAAAAATTCTATTATAAAAGTTTTGAAAATTATTCTCAACCACAAAATAAATTGAATTATAAAATTATGATTATATTTGTATGTATTATGATCTTTTAAAATTAAAGTTATATTATTGTATTGTAATTTATTTATCTTTATTCCGAAAGGGGAAAATGATCGATATGATTATATTTACTTGATGAATTTCAAGTACTTGTATACAAAATTATACGAAATTCAATTTTAACAAAATAAATTACAATACAGTACTGTATTTACTTAGATATTCACTGATCAAGGAATAAAATGCAAAGTAAAAATCTTTTATATTCGAAAATATTTATCAAATACAAATATTCATACAGTTAATTAAATAAAATATACATGTACTGTATAATTTTCGTATTGTATTTTAAAATTTAATTGCATACAGTAATTGTCTTTCTATTAAATTATAACTGTAATATATTTATATTATGATGATTAATTCCATGTTTCTTAATTTTCTCGTATAATATTTTTATTGATTTCATAACTCTTTTTTTACCTAACTTTATTAATATAATTGCAAAGCGTACTGTATACCTAGAAAATTAATATGAATTCAGAATCATATATTGCGAATATATTTAAAAAATAATATAACAGAAAATAAATCAGATTTTACTATTTACAATACACTATACAGTATAATATCAAGCATAAGCTAAATAACTCTGAAAAACTCAATAAATAAAATAATATTATATACTGTATTTAAATAAAAAATTCAATAAAACAAATATTGTACTGTATTTATATTTGATTCAAAAATAAATAGGCCTATATTTTATGATAAAAACTGATCTGACACTATTTTAAAATTTATGGAAAACATGTGCAATATTTATCCAGTATGTATAGTACATAAAATACGTAAGCGTAAAACAAGCATTGATTACTTTAAGCAATATTTTTTTATATTAGGGCAATAATATACTGTATATAAAATATAAATAATTAATAATATAAAAAATAAAAATTGTAAATGAGGATTATCAAAGATAATTTTTTAAAAATGGTATTTTACGATATACCGGGTATTATAATAATAAGTCTATAGAAAAATACTGTATATCAATTTCGTATTTACAGTTATGTATTAGTGTAATGATAATTAAAGAAAATAAGACGTCATCAGTTTCCTCAGAAATCTTAATAAAGTAAATAAGTAGTAAACAAAATCTCGGGATAATATATATCCATTTATGCAATTTTTCATATTTTGCTGGTTTATTGATTATACATCGCCTCAGAAACAAACACATGTAACATTTCTAAAATCAGAATAAAAAAATTTAATTAATTTTTTTTTGTTTTATCAACTATTTTATTTACATTTTTTTCAGTTTACTTTTATTTATTATAAAAAACTATATAAACCTAAATATTTTGTATTCCTGACAAATTTGTATTTTTATTTTCACTATTATTTACTGGTAAAAATTATAAAAATATGATAGACAAATAAGAATAAATCGTGAATTTTTGCAGTTGTTCTACATTGATTTAATTGTATATTTATATTCTGATATAATTTATATTCTTTTCTTATCTATTTCTTGTTATCGTTCGATTATAAATAAGTAAATACTATAGTCTAATTTAAACATTCAGATTGGGGCAAGATATTTCTTTCGATTATTTTCATCTTTCCACGCTAATTATTTTTCTGTATAAGCTATTCCAACAAAACTAATTAGGTAAGAATAAATTGTTTATAATTTAAAATGTCATTTTTATTTATAAACATTCCATCTGCATTTGATAATATTTTGAAAAATATTTTAAATGGTTGACTTTAAATGTATTGTGATGTATTATTTAGGTATCGATGATTAATTAAAAATTAGTATAAATTTTTAACAAATATAGTATTACATTAGATAATCAATTCACACGTAAATAAGCTCTATATGTATAAAATCGATTTATGGCTGTTCACTCATAACTTGAAAATAACTGAATAAATATTATAGTTACATTTTGATATTGCTTTCTTCTGGGAAAGTTTTAGCTTGGACCCATCTTAAGTGAATTAATTTGAATGATGATTAGAAAACTTAACCTTGTTTTTATCACTAGATTTAAAGCTAGACACTAAAGCAAATGTACAGTACCTAATACTATTTGTATTCCAAAGAAATTCTTGCACAGTACTTAGAGGGTTATGTACTTTAATATTTTTTGCTGTTTAAAAACTAGCACAATTCTTATGCAATTAATTAATTAAATTTAAATATAACCTGGGCATAACGAGCACCACGGCTGATATTCTATATTTTTAATATAATTTTAACATTTACTAAATTATGTAATAGGTTTATGATAAATATCTAAATCGATTATTTAATTCTTTTTAAGTTATGAAACAATAATCCTATTAAAATTTATAGAATGGCTGAAATCAAAGCAGAAAACGAAGGTATGAAAGATTTAATTGCGATGATAAACAGAGTGCAGGATCTTCTGACTCCTTTGAATCTAAATTTTTCTGTTCAGTTACCACAAATAGCTGTAGTTGGAGCACAGAGCGTTGGGAAAAGTAGTGTACTGGAAAGTATTGTTGGAAGGTATTTTTTTAATATTAATTAATTCATAGTTTTTTAAATTAAAAATTATTAATATATTTTGCTTATTGTGATTAAATTGCTTACCTATGGATATATTGCCGTTTTCCATAAATTGATCATATACAGTATATTTGTATTGACTCAGTTCAGCTAACATAATTTACAAATTCATTATGAGTATGTCTGAAAGATTGAAATTTCACATTACTATCACCTAGGAAAGCGCCATATTATCGCTTAAGCCATCAAATCTGGGTTAGGGCCTTGTTAAATTTATTGGATGCGGAAAATTTATAATCGCGCCATTTTTGTTAAAAGTTAACTACTATATCTCTTTTGTTTGTTCGAACTTGTATAGATAGTGGGGAATGCAAAAACGTCCTATGCAGATCCGAGCTATTCTTAGAAACACTATACTGTTTCATAAAATACGATACCGAAAATAAAAAACAGAAACATGCCTTTACATCACTACAGATGGTAAAGCAATGCTATGTTAGTTATGTTCGTTTCATACCCATTATACCCGTTACAAATTGTTCAGCCGAATGGACATTTTTGTCATTGAAACATATTAAAAACTAATTAATTTTAAGAGCAAATCTTATAGATAGCCTAATGTTATAATCATGACAGATAAGAAATTTAAATTTCCTTCTCCTAATTATTGAAAAGGATGTTAGGTCGTTTACAATAGAGAAGAGAGAGGGAAATTAAATTTTTAGATTATTTAGACCAGCCATTCTCAACCTGCGGCCCGGAACGCATATGCATGAAATTAATGAAAGCGCGGAATTCTTCTCTTAAATGCAATAAATAAATAAATAAATAAAAATTCTGATATAAATTTTTTTTTTAATCTAGAAAAATTAGAATTTTCCTAATTTGTTAGGTCTTTCCTGATGCACTCATAAAATTTTACAGGTCATAGGGAATTGAAAAGTCAAGAGTTTTTTGTAGGCGATTTTTTAGAAATCAGATTTTTTTTCAGGTGACACCGACTAGTTGCCAACTGCTGATATAGTATGTTGCGGCCCACTTAATGCATAACAAATATATGCGGCCCGGGGGGAAAAAAAAGTTGAGAACCACTGATTTAGACAATAATGAATTTGCTGAACAAAAATGCAGTTTTATTATTTATTTTTTCAGACCTATTTTCAAAGAAAAAAAAGTGCGTCTTATACGCCGGCAAATACGGTATGTATCAAATGTATTGGATAATTATGTATCAGAATTATGGTTCGATACATAATTCCGTTTCTGTAATATATGATGTATTGTGCTGACTGCTGACAATGAAATTTTCTGAAAGTAGTCACTTAATAAACTGTTTTTATGTTATTTTCTGCTTTTTAGTGCTGTATTAATTGGTATTTATATTGTTTTATAAGATTAAGCAGTTATTGTTTAAGTTTAACGTGTAAATAATTAATTAAAATAGAAATAAAACTATGTAATGCTTTATGAAACAATTGAGAAATATTTGATTCTCATAAATTAGGCTTGGATAGTCACCACCAAACTTTGGTTTGAAGCAATAACTACTTATAACATAATTCTTATGCTAACTTAAAATATTTTTGCTTAATTGCAGGTTTTCCAGTAAAAATTTGTATGTTATAATAAAGTATATCTGTATTTAAAAATTAATTACGGACTCAATTGTAATTCCAAGACAAATTTATTATAAAATAGTATTTAGATAATTATAAATACAAGCTGATAAACAGGCAGAAATAACACTTAATCACATTATACAGTATATATAAAACCTGGAATATTTTCAATTTTAAAAAGTTCTTATCAGCAGGATTGTAAGTTAAAACAATTAAGTAATACAAAAGTACATGGAATACTAAATTGTATTCTATGCATTCTATGTTATTTTGTGTTATATAATTATTTTAGCTTATAATCCTGCTGATAAGGATTTTTTAAAGCTGAAAGTACTCTAGGTTTTGTATATATAATGTGATTAAACATTATTTTTACCTATTTATCAGCTTTTTTTTTTAATACTTATTGGACTTTAGAAGGTAAATGTTTGAATATATGTACAGTCAAACCCCGATAAGATGCCATCATCCTTTTGAAGACAGTTTTGTTGGTTAATCGAGGTTGGTGGTTTATCGAAAATACATGTGCTGTAGAAATGAAAATGAACTCTGAATTTATTAAATTTAATAAAATACAGTACATTTATGTTTAGCATCCAAACTTAACATATCTAAAAAACTGTATACTTTACAGTAAAGTAACGCTCTGTGAGTATACATACCATATATGTACAATGTACTATATAGCAAATAGTGAGAAAGTTTTTGGAAAGCAAATGGACATAATGGACTTCATCTACAGCAACGGATGACTGGCATGTTTCAAATAACAGAGGAGCCTTTCGCCAGCGTTGCAGCATGGTGAAACATTAACAAGATTTTGCATCACATGACTAGTCATTATGGATCTGGTTCTTACGATCTTAAATTTTCTACAACCTAGATGTGAACCAGACTTAAAGAGACACATGATTAACTGTTAATGTCTCTCCCACCAACTTGTTACAAATGAATCAAAGAACTTTTAATATATACAGTACTGATAAACTTACATCCCCATGGTGGATTAACGAGGACAAATACAATACCAAAAGAAATATTTGTTTAGATGTTTCTGTTGGTGGATGGTGTCTTATTGGGGTTTGCCTATTCCATTAACATAAAGAAGATCCATTCTGCCAAATTTTTTGGCGACCAGCAAGGGTGGCGGCTTAATGGGAGGTGTCTTATCAGGGTTTGATTGTATATAGCATTTAGATTTCCAATGATTGAAAATTAAATGATAAAATATTATTAAATTTAAAATTAATAATTCAAAGATGATTAATTATTATCATAAATGTCAATATGTTACGTAAAAAGAAGAATTAATAACATACTGGAAACAGTAGAGAAAATTACTACTTAATTAACACACAAACAAAACAGTTTTAACAGAACCAGAAAAACGTTCAATAAAACTTCTATTACAAATGTTTTCCTGGTGTTAACAAAAGAATCTGATTATCTGTTTAATATTTTAATCTATCTAATATTAAAATCGGAAAAAATGAACCTAATGAAAATATAGTAAATGCATCAAAAGTAATTATAACAGAGATTTAGAAATAATAAATATCTGCAATTTTGGCATTAATAATATTGGTAACTAAAAATCAAAGATATGTAATTTACCATTTTCAAATTTTAAGTGCTAAAGTCTGGGGGTAGACTTATACACGGGTTAAGCATTTTTACCAATTTTCAAACTCTGAAGTCGAGGGATCGGCTTATATTCAAATATATACAGTATTCTTTTTTATTATTATTTCTGCTGATAGCTTGACAATAATGTGGTTGGTTAAAGCAAGACTGGATAAGGGTAGACTTATACACGGGTTAAGCATTTTTACCAATTTTCAAACTCTGAAGTCGAGGGGTCGGCTTATATTCAAATATATACGGTATTCTTTTTTATTATTATTTCTGCTGATAGCTTGACAATAAAGTGGTTGGTTAAAGCAAGACTGGATAAGAGAGAATCTATTGTATTTGTAATTTAAAAAAAAATTGTATTCTTACCTTTCCGTTTTCTTGTCATTTTAAATTATTTTGATCATGACAGAAGTTCTATAATAATACAAATAATAGTAATTGATTGTTTACAATTCCTTCAAGTTTAAATAAATTATGTAAAATAAAACTTAAAATGTAAACAAAATAATAATAAAACATTAATAAAAGAAAGGAACTTTACAACCCATTTTATAATTGAAGTGAAAATACACACATTTTTCAAAAAACCTGCTGAACAAAATAATAATAAAACATTAATAAAAGAAAGGAACTTTACAACCCATTTTATAATTGGAGTGAAAATACACACACATTTTTCAAAAAACCTGCTATAACATACTAATTGGGACCAGAAAATCCATACATTATGTAAAAATATGTTAAATGAGTATAAGAATTACATTATTAAAGGCTTAGCTAGTTCTAGACCAGATGTATCAACATGTACTGCCAGCATCCTTCAGTGCAGCCCACTTACTGAAATAAGCATTTTTTTTAATAATTGTCCTTTTACATAATTTAATTACTGTCATAATTCATAGGTAAGATAATAAAGAAAAACATTGTTAATTTGAATAATAAATTATTAAATGAACTTTATCTATTTTCTTTACTTATAGAATATACTTATTTTTTCAAATTTTATTCTTCTATAAAATGGCTATTGTTCTTAAGTGTAAACAATTGAGAATGCAACTAATCTGAATGGTTAGATGCAGACTTCTTAATACTGCTTTGTCTTTTAAATGTGTCCCTTTCAATATTGTGTTGTCCTTAAGTTGTATATTCCATTAGAACCAAGTCCAACATCCCTGCTAAGAATGTAGACATTTTATCTCTTTGTAACAGTAAATGTCAAAACAGTGCAGCTCTAGGCAGGAAAAACACTTTGTGAAGAATCAAACCCAAACCTTTTCTTTGAATCTACTTATTTCCTATTATATTTATTTATTAGGTGTTTTATTTGAGTTAAGAGTAAAGATACTTACTAGAAAGAAGCTTAATACTAGCACACACGAGCAGGCCACTTAATCATATAACACACAATTTTATTTCCAGTAACGTTTTTGGCTTATAGTATGCCCTCATCAGCTTACACATTCAAATTCTTTAACATTTGAAAATTAAAACATCTATGAGGTCATAGATGTTTTAATTTTCAAATGTTAAAGAATTTGTATGTTCAAACCAAGTTCTATGTTCTAGAATTAAACGTAATTGAATATGTAAGCTGATGAGGGCATACTATAGCTGAAAACATTGCTGAAAATAAAATTTTATATGTGTTATATGATTAAGTGGCCTGCTCGTGTGTGCTAGTATTAAGCTTCTTTCTAGTTATAGCTTTTAAGAGCAGTTAAAAAGTCGTACGCACAAAGATACTTACATTCCCAACTGAAGTTTTCAAAACTGGCAATAAAAAATGCAATGGCTTCATCTTCAATAATGCATGTCATGACATCATCCAATCTCAGAACATCACTGCTGGATAGAGATCTCATAATTGGGTTAAAACAGTCTCTTTTCAATGAAATTGTAAAACTGCTATTGAATCAAAACTCAAATGGAATAAATTCTATGGGATGATATCCATTTTATTAAGAATATTAATAAAATGGTAACCCACTTAACTATTTCCAGATTTACAAATTTTTTCTCAAATATGAATATTATAGTGTGCCCTATACCTCCGACCCACAAATATATATAACCCCGATTTTGAAACATCGGGGACCGGCTCCAAAAGTCGAACGAGCCATTTGAAACTTTTCGGGGACCGGCCCGAAAAGTCGAACGAGCGGGGAAACACACGAAGAAGGAAGCTCTGATAATGTCATAATAAAAAAAAGAACTCTGATGACGTCATAATAAAAACGTTATATAATTAAAACGTAGGAAAAGGGAAAGTTTTACATTGCATGTATAAGAAAATGTTCGGACTTCCGAAAATAGACGTTTAAAGCGGGAAAGTCGTAAGATACGGGAACGCACGAGCGGGGTTTCACTGTATTAAATATTGCAATTGTAAAGATGAATGACACAATCATCAGTAATATTCTGTGAGTAGAGAAAATAGAAATTATCTGATAGATTTATATAAATGAGCTTGAGTATGAGCCTACTTTGTAATTCGCTTATAAGAAGAGTTTTGACTTTGAGTTTGAGATGAATGGAATTGAAATGACGAACTAGGCTTAGAGATGTGTCAATCGGCCAGTTAAGTATTTTCTTGTAGCACGAGTAAAAGCTTAGTGGTTTAATTAATTTAAGGTTTATTTTGCTATTTGAATTTTTGTTTAATAAATTTATTATTGTTTTTGGATTTTTGCTTGATAATTAAATAAGTTATTAAAATAACTTGTTTTGCTTTATTATTGTTACAATAAAGCTTGTTAACACTATCTGTAAATGTTTTTTGTGAAATTAATAAACTATTTTTTATTACAAGAAATCCACATTTTCGGCCATAAAAGGCCAAAAACATTTTTGCATGTTATTATTAGTATATATACTACACTATCTGTAAATGTTTTTTGTGAAATTAATAAACTATTTTTTATTACAAGAAATCCATGTTTTCGGCCATAAAAGGCCAAAAACATTTTTGCACGTTATTATTAGTATATGTACTAAATATCTAATAATAAATTGTGCATTTGTTTTGCTTAAAGTGCTTGTGGATTTCTGGTATTTCTTAGAGGCAGCAGAACTTGGCAGTTTATAACTATTTTTATTATTTATTTGTCTGATAGTTATTCTATTTCTAATTAAGTATACTAATGTATTTTTGTTATTGTGATTCTAACATGTGTTTTGTTATTTTCTTTAACAACTGTAAAATTCTGACTGGTTGCTATTTATAGTGTTAGAACAACTATTGTTTCAGAAATTAGTTTTTCAGTAAAAGTCCTGGCCAAACAGATTCTGGAATTATTGCAGAGTCATTAGCCATTAGATGTTGTTAGATTATCAAAATTAGCAACTTTGCAACTTTATTACAATTAAATATTTTCAACCAGAATCAATTGGTTTACATCAGCTTACAAAAATGAAGTATCAAGCAATCATTATACTGTAATGAGATTTGAGACAATTCTCCAGGTTGTTTGTTTACAATTTCATTAGATTACAAAAACTGTCAGTATGAAAAAATTCATAATTTGTTAAATACTATCAGCTCTGATGGTAGAAAGTGGTACTAAAGAATCTTTAATATTTTGTAACAAAATAAAATACAGTAAGATTCTGTTTAATGCAGGGGATATGTTCCAAAAGAACCAAGCGCTAAATGACACAACATTAAACGAGGCCATCTTAACACGTAAATGATGATAGAAACAGGATTTTGAATACAAAAAATATATGTACCATTTTTATTTTATTTTGTAACATATATTATTTATTACTATCGTATTACATTAAATATAGACATTTTTTATTGCTAATATCAATTTATATTTATAAATCATTTGTGAAAATCAAAAATATTTGAAGTAAATAATTTATGTTGATGATGAGGTAGGTTCTTCCTTATTTGACACTTTTTATTTTTTAGTTAAGAAGTTATCTAACGTCAATTGCCTTTTCCTCTTTTGTTAAACAAGCAATTGTTGTTTGCAAAGCATTGCATCTATGACAATTTGTCTTGTCTTTGAATTTCTATCAAAATTTGGAAAATTTTGTATAAACTGATCCATAATATTGGCTAAACATGTTTTGAGAAAACTCCATTGCAAATTCCACAGCAAACTTTTGTATGTATTGCACTTCACTTATATCAAACACACTATGAGACAACATAGGAGTGTCAAAGCAACAAATTCATGTGATTTCAGATTTATGTGAGTATAACGGTTTGAAAAACTGTGCCAAAATGAATCAATAAAAAAATATAGAATTCAAAAAAACTGTGTTATATTGAAGCAGCATTAAACAGGGTCTTAGTGTACATGTTACTTGGTTAATGAGGATTGTGTCACTTGCATAAGCTGATGTAGACAAATTGATTCTGTTCAAAACTGTTTCCCTAATTATAATTAAAAGTGTTTTTTCTGCCTATACTTAGATTGTTTCGACTTTTATTGACATCCCTATTCCAGGTGTCACTTGCATAAGCTGATGTAGACAAATTGATTCTGTTCAAAACTGTTTCCCTAATTAAAATTAAAGTGTTTTTTCTGCCTATACTTAGATTGTTTTGACTTTTATTGACATCCCTATTCCAGACTAAAAATTGATGAGAATATGTAAGCCTAATTTTGAAGAATCAAACATTTCCAAATTGCTTCACAAAGTATTGCATTGTTTATTTTTATTTTAATTAATATTTAACTTTCAATATCAATGTAGGGATCCCCAATTTACATTATCTTGTGCCATTACCTCAGACCCATACTTATGCCATTGCCTCAGACCCAATTTATTGATCAAAATGAACAAATCCATCTGTACATTATATTACATTGTTCTTATGTCATCAATAAATTGGTATCTAAGTTCCAAGTAATTTGCAACTCACACATATAAGTCGACTTGCCTCCAAACACCACCCATCTAATTCATTCCATCAATTTAAAATCTGGATTCAATCTTGGGTACTCTGGATGGAAAGCCAAACCATTTCCTTCTATTTTTAATATAGAATGAATCATCTGTGTAAAAATGTGTGGTGCTTTGTCTTGGAAAATTTGGTATCAATTCCAGGCTATATATTGACATATTTTTCAAGAAAGATCTAAATTTCAGTTCATTGAACTTCATTTTTCATCTCATAGTCAAACCCACTAAAGATGCAGGAAGCCCATAGTGAGTGATGAAATAGCCTAGCATTTAGTTACCTTTGACAAGAAAGCAACATAAAACAAAAAGAGAAGACTTCACCATAGGTGTTGGCAGTCTATGAAAGGTATTGAAATGCTTCCTCATTAGTATACAATAGATGGAGGGCAATGTAAAATTTAATAAAGAAAAAAAGGATCTTGAAAGATTTTTGGAAGGACTTCAATATCCTAAATGCAGTAAGTGTTGTAGAGGACTTGTGGGCAAGCTACCCTGGCACACAGTGAAAAGTATTTGGAAGTAAGTTGATTCTTTCCTCTTCACAAATATTCAGGACTCAGATGAAGTGTTGTAGAGGACTTGTGGGCAAGCTACCCTGGCACACAGTGAAAAGTATTTGGAAGTTGATTCTTTCCTCTTCACAAATATTCAGGACTCAGATTCCACTGAAAAAGTCAATCCCTTTACCTAAGCAACAAAGAAACCCAAGAAGTTGAGGCAACAAACTTAATTTGAAAGTCAAAGTCAATTCTGAAGTTTTCAAAGTACTGAATTCTCAGAATAAGCTCCCTTTATTTGACAATTTTACTGATTGTCCAGATGGCCATATGGAAGTATACTATGCTTCTACCCTGGAGGATTTGGGTTCAATTCTCAAATCCATTTCCAGAAGGTTCAGGTCTGGCTGCCTGAAAGCTCATTCTCCATCTGAAAGCTGACACCATGAAGCGTGTAGCAGTCTGTGGTAGACAATGGACTGCTCTGCCACTTAGTAACTGGCTAGAAAGTATACTGTTTTCCAACCCATATCCTGTATGGCCAATATAAGAAAAAGTCAACACTAAAAAGCAATAGAAAGTTTTTATTAGTTGTAACACTATTAGCTAATAAATAACCATCATCTGTGATTCAAAAGAACGGAACTACAATTCAAATATTTAAGTAATTAAATTGAATACAGAGTTTAAAAATTCTAACATAATATAATAATAATAATAATAATAATAATAATAATAATAATAACCAGCAATGCTCTCAAACTGAAATATGCTATTAACTATGTCAAAAATATTATGTTTAAGCTTAAGAGAAAACAAATAGATTTGTTTATTTTATCATTGTAGTTTAAGTTACTCATGTATATTTTTTCATATATTGCTGTTTTGTTTAATGGTTACTTCTATGCTTAGAATTTTTATAACATAGTAGAGAGCTGCTTATATCTTAATACTTTAGGATCAAATCTGATAAGATATGTAATTTTTCCAAATAATTGACAACTTAATTGGCAATTGTCCAGAAATTTTTATTTAACGCAAAAAACAGAATTGTTTTTGTACTGAGTAATATATATCAAACATCTGTAATCTAACATCAGAATATAGAACAGTGTTTTGCAAACTTATTTCTATGAACACCCCTATACTGTATACAAAATTTACTAATGCCCCAATATTCTGCAAATATGAAGAGGAAATATATAAAAATAAAAATCATTATTATTGATTAATATACAATTTTTATTGTATAATTTTTATAAAGATGGATAATTATTAATTCTCAAATACAACATTAATAGGATAACAGTTAAAAAAATGTATTTATCATTAAAAAATCTAATTTGGAATAAACATTATCATTGAGATGGATGCAGTTGATACTGTGACATTAAATGGTCAAAATCAGGTTCAATATATGTAAGTTGCAGTCATAAATCCCTGTGTTTCATGATAGCCAAGCAATTTCTTAGCTTCATCAAGAGCTGAACATACTGCACTAAAACAACACTCTACTAAATAAGAAGTTGAAAACATGATAATTAATTTCTTTGCTACTGCTCATAAAGAAGGCTATCTTCCAGCCATTTTTTTTTTTGCAATGGAAATTCTTGATATGAATTTCTAAATTTTAGCTTCAATTTGATATCATCTTGTAATTCAATCAATTTCTCTTTGATAAAATGTTTTGCAACATATTTGTGATTTAAAAATGGATTTATTATCCAATCAGGAACTTCCAAATCAAGTAAATCTCGCAATACAACATGAGCAAACACAACTGAATCATCCCAGCTGTGTGAATTTGCATGACTTGTAATGCCCCCTACCACCCACTTGCTTCATGATGCACCTTCTAATGACCCAGTCACCCTCCAGGGGACAATACTGCTCACTTTGAGAAACACTGATATAAAATCTGCCTGACTGGATATTTCTAGATCAGGAATATTCCCTAAAATTCTATATCAATTTTCTTGGGAAGAAAAACAAAATATTTCATTATTTTAACAAAAATAAGTGCATTTTCTTTTTTCTAATTGTCTTTTTGAATAAATTATTTCACAATCATATATATTATATATTTAATAAGCAACATATTTTATAAGTGAAAAAATAGAAGTCTTCAGCAAAATACAATTTATTCAACCAACAAAAATTTATATCTCAACAGCATTTTCAGCTTGTTGAGTCCTCTTCAACTTTGAAGAGGGCCAAATAAGCCCATTATTTTATTAAAATGTCATTTTAATATCATTAAAATGATGTACTACAAATATACAAATATTTATAACCTTATTTTTCTTCTGTAAAATACACAATTTTATATTTTCTGAATAGATAAAATATTTGTTATATGCCAAAAATTTTTAAGGGTTTTCTTAGAAAAGTAAGAAGTTATTTCATTTCTGTGCTTACAAAAAGTCATTGAACAAAATTGAACAGAATTATTAAAAGTAAATATTTAATTATAAAATTTTCTTGTGTTTATGAGACATATTCTTCTAATTGATATTTTTATGGCATTTTTAACAACTTATGTGAAAGTAGATTATTATTATTATTATTATTATTTATCATTATACAGATCATATATAGAGGTCATCTTCATAGGCTATTAAAGCCTAAGATGATGACACCTCTATTGGAATAATCATATATATTAATAGTCAAACATGGCTGCTGGCTGGATGCCCCTTTTTCAGTCGAACCACTATACTGATTTCTATAAATATGGTATCATAAGAAAGGTCTAATTTTCGGATGTCTACGACAGCCAAAATTATTTTTTGTTATTAATAATTTAAAAATTAAAGAATAAAAATTAATTTGAAATTATAGTTCCTCAAAAAAGACAAAATCTACAGATGGCGCTGTAACGTAATAATCCTCTGGTATAACGGACGCCATTTTATGATTCCCTATTCAAGTTCAGAGGTGTTTTTCAAATAATATTCTAATGTAAATTCAATATTTATTCAAATATACACTATAATTTATCATATCCAACATTGCATATATTTTCATTTTTCAGATTTTCAAAATGCTATGTAAAAAGACTAATGTTTGCAGCTGAGAGAAATGACAAAAATGGGAAGTTCTAAGTGTATGTTTTAAATAATCTTGTTAATCTAAGTGAGTGAACCCGAGGAGGGTGCGAATTGGCACCGAAAACGTTTGTACATGCTTAGGAATTGTAATAAAAGCTGATTTATCCTAGACTGCTTATAGTGCTTGAATGGATCATATGACAAAAATGGGTATGGTTTTACATTAGCGCCACATAAACGAAAACAGCACCAATCGAAAGATGACGACGAATAGAGAAAAACTTTCCAAAATGATTGCAGTTCTATCTGGTGCAGGTGTGGAGAAAATAAACAATGAAATTATAGTACAGTATTTCTCCATCCGCAGTATCTAAACTGGTGCACGCCGCCATTTTGAAAACAACCTTGAAAGTTGATATAGTTTTGGAATGAATCTTTATTCGTATTTTAATCATCAGTCAGTGGACGGTGAATCTTTAATTTCTTAATATATAGTCTTTTTGGAACTTTAACACAACAGATTCCCGTTTTTAATCATCAATCGATGGGAAAGCAAATCTTCAATTTCAATACTTTAATTTCATCTTTTGGAAAAACTATACATTAAAGAATTAAATATTAGTCCCCACCAACTGATCTGAACATGAAAGTATGAAATGTTTTCATAACAAAAGAATTTTCAAGGAATAACAATATCAGACAGAATACAAATTATAGAAATTTTTATGTTTAAGTAATAAAACTTGTTTTCTTGACTGCTGGTTAGTGCTGTTGAAAATACTAAATTCTAACATAAAATTTACACTTTAAAAATGGTGCACACATGAACGAAAATGCAGAGTTAACAGCATCTATATAGAAAATAATACCGTAAAACAGAAGTTGCATAATTATTAATGAATTTTTTTTATTTTTTAATAAAACACCTAAGGTTACAGAATAGATAGAAGGCAGATATAAGAGAATTAATTGCAAAACCTAAAAGAAACAGCATAAACATATGAAAACTAAGTGCAGCATTTAAATTATATTCTTAAGGAAAGCATAAAAACCAGTCATTAGGGTTCATTGCTGGTTTGATTCTCTTTGCATATAGGCTTTTAGTAGTAATTACTAGGATAATTGCAAAAGCTCATCCATCAATGTTTTACATTGAGTGGAAAGGAAGAGAAGTTGTGAAGCAATGTCTAAATTAAACTTTAAATTAATTTTTATTAATCATAACATTTTCAGATAGTAAATAATCATCATCAATGATAAAATAAACATAACTATAATTCAAATATCTAAATAAAAATTAATTTTTATTAATCATAACATTTTCAGATAGTAAATAATCATCATCAATGATAAATAAACATAACTATAATTCAAATATCTAAATTAATTAAATCAAATACAGAATTTAAAGAATTTAACATATGGTTAGCACTTTAATCCCTTCAATACTTTTGGCATGTACAGACATCATGATTTAATTATCCTGTGCGCCATTGACATGTACAGGGTGAAGAAAAACTTTGTCGTAATATTTTGTACATATAGTCTAAATAGCACAATTTTCGAGTTATAACCCTTTAAAGCTAGCATATCTTAGATAATGTTATTCTTTTTCGAATGTTTTCTTGTACTGACTGAACTATAAAAAAAGTAACTGAAGAGGGTCAAATTAAGTATGACCAAAAACGTTTTTATTAATGAATAAAAAAGAATTTAAATTTTAATTTAAAGACTGCTAGTAGTGCTTGAATCTTAGATAAGTTAGAAGTTTAGATATAGCAGTTAAGATAAAGACTTGAACAGATTAAATGTTCTAAAACAACATGTAGATTATTATTATAAATTGCCAAAGATTGAGAAAATTTTTGATATATTACATCATTTGTTTTACAGTCATAATTAATTTATACTGTACAAAAAATCATACTTGTTTTATTGCCCTTTAATTTAAAAGAAAATATTATATAATGCACATTGCAACTTGTCCAACTATATATATTATTTAAGTGAAATAAGTCAACAATTGCAGAAGCAAATAAAGCCACCATATATATGTTTAAATAAAAAATTTTCTCCCTTTTTCTTTCTCTAGTTCATGTACATAGTCAAAGTTGTGGAATAAATAATCTTCATACCACAATATCATGTTACATCAACAAAAAACTTATAGATAAAAACTTTAGAATATGACTATCAATACTAAAAATTTAAATTCTTGGATGAAGAAAAAAATTTATATTCATTATTTAAATCATAAAATACTCTTCCATTATGACATTGTCCTAGCAACCTTTTTATATACAGGGTGCAAATTATCTCCTTCAAAAAAACTACACTATGAGGTAGACGAAATTCAGGTGATTAAAGTGATATAAGACACTTGGGGTCGAAAAGCGCAAGTAACGTTGTAAATTAAAAGTTTTCTTTAAAATTAATGCATCTGATTTTTTCATTAAATTGTATAAATAAATTTTTGAAATAAAAAATTGCTTGAATTGATCAGATTGTATTATTACTATCTTATAGATTTGAATATAAACTGCACATTTAATTTATATTATTTTAGAATAATAAAAAAAAAGATATGTTTTCTCCGAGTTTCGCCAAAACACATGTACATGTCGGCTAACTCGTTGTTGTCAAACTGATCCATAAAAACAGTATACCTTGTCGAACTGGTTAAACTAAATTAAACAACAATCAACGGCGCAGTTTTTCTGCAATGATGTTGCAGCTCTTCTCCTTCGCCCTGCCCAGGCTTCCGATTTGCGACCCCAAGTGTCTTATATCACTTTAATCGCCTGAATTTCATCTACATCGTAGTGTAATTTTTTGAAGGAGATAATTTACACCCTGTATAATCAAGTTCTTTACAAAAAGATTCAACGTAAACATTATATCAGTAGGAAAGATTATTTAAATCAGAAAAGTTTCATAATCATCATACAATGTAATATTTTTAATTTTAGAGAGCCATCTTTAGTTCCAATCAGATCAATCACAGAACATCTAAATTCTAGAACATCTATATATATTATATTAGTTAGAATTCTCATACTGTTCCAATTAAGAATTCAAAACTGTTAGCATATAGAATATGAAATTATATTGTAATGTTTCTTACTGTAAATATTGAATAAAAGTAAACTATAAGCCAAATAAGTAAGATAAATTGCTTACTTATTTGGCTCATAATTTATTTTTATTCAATATGAAATTATAGTTCATTTTAGTTCATTTTATGAACATAACACCACCATCCACTGGGACCAGGCAAAAATTATTAAACACACTCATAATTTATTTTTATTCAATATGAAATTATAGTTCATTTTAGTTCATTTTATGAACCTAACACCACCATCCACTGGCACCAGGCAAAAATTATTAAACACAAAACTAAATCAGAAGATATAAAAATTGCAGAGTCATTAATTATACAAGAATATAAAAAACATTATCACGTGATAAATGACAATCAACCTTCTGTAATACCGCCACAGTGGCTAGTTTAAAACGTAATAATACAACGACTAAATATTTTTATTATATTTTATTATTTATTTTATTATTATTTTTAATATAGAAATATATTTATACAATGTTATATTATAATTTTTTTAAATTCAAATTATGTTCTTACTAAGTTTTACGTTCGAATTCTTATACGTTATGTATGATTTGCTGAAGATGGCTTAATAAAGCTGAAAGATCTACAAGTTTACTAAAATATACTGTATTTTCCACTTTTAAAATTGTACTGAATTTATTTATTCATTTAATATTCTTTTTTTAAGTGGGTAAATCTTATATGTGCAGATTACACTTTACTTTTCATACAAAACAAAGCCACGATAAGTGATTAATTCTGGGAGATCATGAGCAGTTCAAATTGTTTATAAGTAAAAATCAACAGCACTAAGGCAGGATATATATTCATAACTTAAAAAGCAAAAAACAACATTTAGAAATAGTAGCACTTTTGATTTATTTGAAATCCTCATCAGTTACAAATTAAAATATAATAACGAAATGAGTTCCATAGAACACACAAAACAATTCTTAACATCAAAAACTGTTACTATAGAAACAAAACATATTCTACAAGTTTACTAAAATATACTGTATTTTCCACTTTTAAAATTGTACTGAATTTATTTATTCATTTAATATTCTTTTTTTAAGTGGGTAAATCTTATATGTGCAGATTACACTTTATTTTTCATACAAAACAAAGCCACGATAAGTGATTAATTCTGGGAGATCATGAGCAGTTCAAATTGTTTATAAGTAAAAATCAACAGCACTAAGGCAGGATATATATTCATAACTTAAAAAGCAAAAAACAACATTTAGAAATAGTAGCACTTTTGATTTATTTGAAATCCTCATCAGTTACAAATTAAAATATAATAACGAAATGAGTTCCATAGAAAACACAAAACAATTCTTAACATCAAAAACTGTTATTATAGAAACAAAACATATGATAAGTTTCAAAGTACAAAATTAATTATCGGTTAATAAATATAAAATTAAATATAACATACAGATTAATAAAAGACATATAAGATATAAAAACAGAAATCAAATTGCTTATTTAAACAACTCTTTATATTTTTTTAATCATAACCAGATATATATAGCAACAAAAATATCCTTTCTTTTATCTATATCATGATACAGCTCAATATTCATATTATCTTCATTATCACTATAGAGTTTATTAATTTTAATAATATCTATTCATCATCAATTATAATATTAATTTATTTTGCATAGAATTAAATTACATTAATATTCTGAACAAAACAAAAATTTTTTAACTGGTTAATATAATACATAATTATCCTATCAAGTTCAACATATAGTTTAATTTTATTTATATTTTATTTTTGTTAATTTTTGTAACATACATTTGTCAAAACTGATGCAAATCTTTTCCCAAAATGTATGTTTTAAGAATGTGTATGAATTAATAATGTCTTGCCTTAGACCTCAACTGAAGCTTTGCCTAGTTTTGATCATTTTTGATTAATATTCACTAATATAGTACTGGCTCATTGTAATGATACAATGATATTCATTTGATCAGCTGATCTTTAATAAATACTATATAACATAATTTTTAATTTTTATAATGCTTATTATGATGATTTTGCTAAGTTAATATTACAGAATTTGCATAAAAATATAGATAATATATTATAAATAATAACATTAATGTTTGTATAGCTTATTATGATGATTTTGCTAAGTTAATATTACAGAATTTGCATAAAAATATAGATAATACACTATAAATAATAACATTAATGTTTGTATAATATATATATTTGAATAATTAATATTGATAATTAATCATTTTATATAATTTTCAATTATTTTTATATTAGCACATACACAAAGATTTTCTGAAAATTCAAATCTCTTGTTTTTATATAAAAAATTCTGTATGTAGTGTTCGCTGTCATAAACAGGTGATTTTGACAGGAACTACTACAGTATGTCTTTTTCTCAACAAGCTGTGATAGGTAACTTTTATTACACTTGTGTTACTACAAGTGCTAATATCCATGTGAGAGTTAACTTGTATGGGACATCCAGAGTTAATTACAGGATCACATGGTAGTGACAGTTTATATTTCAGTTCGTGCTGAATTTCAATTATAGTGATATGACAATCTGCAGTAAAGCAAAAACTATTGGAAAGAAATGGTATGGACCAGTAAGCACTGATAACTTAAAACTGTTGCATAATACAGTATATTGACTTCAGAAAATTTAAAATAAATAAATAAATTGATATTTGAAACAATTTTTTACAGTCAGTTATCATATATAAAAGAAATATGTATTTTTATCATACCATCCTCAGTTACAATAAAACTATTGTTTTATTGTAACTGAGGATTTTTATCATACCATCCTCAGTTACAATAAAACTATTGTTACAATAAAACTATTGTTTTATTGTAACTGAGGATGGTATGATAAAAATACCGAAAACATTTTTAATTTTCTTTTAATAAAACTTATTTCTATTCAACTGCTATAGTGTGCTATGATGATATTGAACTTTACGTAATATGGTAATAAGTAGTTTTTGAATTGGTTAATTTAATATTTATTAATAGTTTTTCAGATTAAAAAAATATATATTTTAAAAAGTAATTATGAAATGTCTTTTTTTGCTTTTATAAGTTTTATTAGTTATCTTTTCAACAACATACAGGTAGTCTTCGACTTATGACTGGGTTCCGTTCCAACAGATCTGTCGTAAGTCAAGGACGTTTTTAATTCTTGATTTCTATTTTAATATTTTCATAAATTAGGTTTCTATTTAACTTAAAATGATTAGAAATGTCTAAATTTATATAAACATTTATAAATTTTTTATTAACACATATACAATTAAATACATAAATATAGAATTAAGAAAGATAAATTTAAGAATTAAAAAAATTTTTTTTCAGCAGTAGTTATTATTTTTCTTAGTGGACATGATAGAGTTACAAAGAGAGAGAAAAATTTCAATGAGAGAAATGAACACTTTGACTGCTGATTAGCAACTAACGTAACAAAGGATGTGATAAGTTAGAAGTGGTTGAATCATACCAGTGGCTATTATCTATTGTTGAAAATCTTCACTTGCTGACCAATGGCGATGATGAGATGCATATACAAAACCAATATGATATACGCTTGGAATATATATGTATATGCAGGCAGAAAAGTTGAATTTTTAGAGAATTTTTTATAATAATTTTTGACCATCATAAGTGTGAATCGTCATAAGTCTAGTCGTCATAAGTCAAGGAGTACATGTACTATATTTTCAAAGCAAAAAAAAATAATTAAATAAAAATTAAACAAGATAGTTAAGATCAATGAATCTACCATGTGACATTTTCCATTTTTCTTCTTTCTGAATACATAAGATGTAATAATAGCCAATTCTGATTATTTTTGATGCACTTGATTCTTTAGTCAATCTAGTAGATTCCTAGATATGTAAATATTATTCAATTTGAATAATATTTATATATCTAGGAGTCTACTAGATATTGTTAATAATATGAGATATTGATTAATAATATCTTTACTAGATATATAATAATATCTAGTAATATATTGTCAATAATATGAGATATTGTTTTGACAGACTGTATCTAAGCAAATATAATCCAAGATTATTTTCTATAGGCATGGTTCCATAAAGGGTCCTCAAAATATATATTAATTTCCTTCAAATTGGACAATATGTGAAATGTTGGCTCAAACAAATATTTGTATAAACTTTACACTGCCAAACTTTACAATTCAAATGAAAAACAGCTAAAAGGCAGGAAAAAATATATTAACACAAAATTTATTACAGGTAGTAATAAATTTTGTGTTAATATATTTTTTCCTGCTTTTGAGCTGTTTTTCATTTGAATTGTGTTGCCTCAAAATACCTGAATATTGTTTCTTTTATTATATCAGTAATATTGATACCAATATTGATCATTTCAATAGATTTAGTTCTTAAACATTCCTAATAATACATGCGATTTTATTCAAACTGGATAATATTTGAGTTATCTTCCTGACTGATGGACAAATAGATGAATCTAATTTATATATGCTAATATGTCATTTTGGAAAAATAAACACCAAAAATAATTCGTTTTCATATATTTTAGGGAAAAAAATTTTAAATTAAAATAATAGATTTTATACAAATAAAATCAATATGTTTTCTTTTAAAATAATTTTTATATAATACTATCATAAAAAAACTGATCAAAAGGTTATATTTCAATTTATGAAAATCTGAATATAAATATACAACCAAATATCAATAAATAAACAATTTTAGTAAATAAAGCAATTGATATAAATTCAAAATTATTTAATATTAACTAAGATATATTTTTCTTAGATATATCACATCAATCATAAATTTTTTTTTATATTTGGAATTTATTATTATTAAAAAACTATAAAATTATTTCTCAATCATCATAAAAAATGTAAAAATTTTTTAAAAACTTTACAACTTAAAAGTACATAAACTTTTACATTTTGTACATCTTGTGATACAGAAAATTAAGATTCTAAAATTAACAAAACAATAAAAGGCAATATAAAAAACATGAAGAAATAAAGATTAACATCAGGTTTTCTGATCCTTCCTGTGTAAATGAATAATTAAAGAACAAACACAATCCAAATTGCTTTCTTAGATTTTTACCATACACGCAGGCACACAAATTCTTTTACATGTCAAAGCTATTGATGATCCCTTCCCATTCAGAAAAACAATCAAAGAGTTCAAAGAAGTGATTTAAAGAATGTACACTATGCCCAATAGAAGGTTTAAAATATTTTATGTTTTATGTTGCATATAAAACTTTATGTATATTGAAAACTGCTATTTTGAAAATAAATAAAATACCCATTCATACACCTAAGCAAACAATAAACAACAAAAAGAAAGGAAAAGAAAGAAAGGTTAATCAAACTAGCAAATAATGCCTATCAAAAATTGAACACTTAAAAAAATTTTTGGTATCTCCAAAATATTAGAAGGAAGAAGAAAGCCATAGTGAGCATATCATCAACAACCAATGATACTAATTTTGAGAACCAAATATGTGAAACAAAAAATTAGGGAAGACCCTAACAGCACAACGGAAATATCACTTACTCAATTGCTATAGTGAGCATATCATCAACAACCAATGATACTAATTTTGAGAACCAAATATGTGAAACCAAAAATTAGGGAAGACCCTAACAGCACAAGGGAAATATCACTTACTCAATTGATAAAACAAATACTAAAGACACAAAACTAGGACATAGAACAACACAAAGGAAGAAAAAGAAATTAAAAATATAAGACAAAAACAGTAACAACAACAACAAAAAAATTTTAATCAAAAAAATACACTATAAGCAAAATAACAGAAAAAAAACCTAGATCCTTGGAACTAGGAAAACATAATAATTAAATTCTCCTAGGAACTGAAAACAGCAAAAAAAAAAAAAATATATAAGCCAGGACCAGAAAGAAAAGTCAAGCACCAAGCAAAGAAGCTAAACAAAAGTAAGCATTTACACTAGGAAAGGAAACAAAAACAAGTGGAAAGAACCCAACAATAAAACAAAGAAAAAGTAAGCAAGCTAAACTACCGGTAAGTTATTCAATCCTAATGAAAAAAAACCTAGATCCTTGGAACTAGGAAAACATAATAATTAAATTCTCCTAGGAACAGAAAACAGCAAAAAAAAAATATAAGCCAGGACCAGAAAGAAAAGTCAAGCACCAAGCAAAGAAGCTAAACAAAAGTAAGCATTTACACTAGGAAAGGAAACAAAAACAAGTGGAAAGAACCCAACAATAAAACAAAGAAAAAGTAAGCAAGCTAAACTACCGGTAAGTTATATTACCTAATTAGGATTGAATAAGTGAACTGCCTCCAATATGCAGGTACAAAAAAAAAATCAAGAGAAATTGGATCCTAAAAGGAGTCAAAACTTACAGGCCAAGCAACTAATTTAATGGTAAAATTTGTAATAAGTTTCTTCCTCCAATAGGAAAATAAATTGCAATCATATAGTATGTGACTAATAAGCATCACTATTATTACAATTACATTTATCATCAGCTATAATTTTAAAAGTAAATAAATAAATGTTAGATTTACCATCACCATTTAAAAATTGAATTACAGTGTGATATAATTTACCTAAATTAACTTTTAATCTATCAAATATATTTAAGAAAAATTAATAAGTAATTAGACTTTTATTATCCATGATCCATCTATCATTTTATAAATCAAGATTTTTCTCTTAGAATTTGCTGTGTAAATCCGATTGGAAGAAGACGACTCACCACAATGAGTTTAAGCAAATATGTGAGGCAAGATCTGCCAATTCATTTCAGCACAGTCAGAATGTCTCTTAATCCACAAATTCTAGTATTATAATAAGCAGCACACTAACAAAATAGTAAATATGTTTTAAAAAATAATTTAGACTTTAAAAGTGGTTTTAGTCAAAATTTTTATTGCAGTCTGTGAATCTATATATATCAAAACATTGTCTGTTTGTAACATATTTTAAAGCTTTGAAAATAGCAAAAATTTTAGCTTGATTAATTATATTTAAGTTTAATTTACAATTATATTATTATTTATAACTTGGCACAACTAAGAAAACAAATAGCATCTCCTGTCTGTGGTGACACAGAACTGTCTGTAAAAATTTTAGCAAAAATTTTAGCTTGATTAATTATATTTAAGTTTAATTTACAATTATATTATTATATATAACTTGGCACAACTAAGAAAACAAATAGCAAATCCTGTCTGTCTTGGTGACACAGAACTGTCTGTAAAAATCTAACCCATGTTGCAAAAAGTATTTATAAGTTCTGCTGTAATAAATTACAACAAAAATAAAAAATGCTTTATTTTTGTTATTTTTGTTGTCTAATCCTTGTTTTTCTATATTATCAGACACAGTAAAATTATAACTAATACTATGGTGGGAAAGCATATAAAAATCTCATGTGTATTTATATCATGATCATTAGCATCTATAATTTTCTAATTTACCACTTTTCTTAATATAATATAATTTATTAAGTGTTTTAATAAGTAATAAGTACTCTCGCTTCTCATTGGATGAAAACAAAGAGAAAACTAACTCTACAGACATTAGCATCTATAATTTTCTAATTTACCACTTTTCTTAATATAATATAATTTATTAAGTTTTTTAATAAGTAATAAGTACTCTCTCTTTTCATTGGATGAAAACAAAGAGAAAACTAACTATACATACTATAGTATCATTGAACATACAGAGAATGTTTGTGTGGTTCTTGGTGGCCAAAAATCTTTATAAAATTACAAAGGTTGTTATAGTAATTTATATAAATTGTCAGGACCAATTTTTTATAGATAAATAACGTTAGTATATCAAAATCAATTAGCCATTATAGCAATCTAATAGGTAGTATTGAAGAGATTAACAAAATTACAACTAATGGGAAAGCAATGATTATAACAGAAACTTTATGGAATCAATATACTATAAAATAATGAAAAATAATGAAAGTAGGAATAGCACACAACAAATACAGTTGACTAAGCCACTGGACCAACTCACTAGGCTGCAAAAAAATCAATTTGTTAAAGTGCCATACTATTAAAAATAGAACAATCAGAAAAGCAGTAAGAAAAAATAAAATGATTGCATGTACAAAAGGGCAGAATTTATTTAATGCCCTCAGATATGAAAAAATAAACATAACAAGGGCTTAAGAACAAGTATATCAAATACCATTATGTAATTGTGATTTCAACAAACAGAATATGTAGAAAATGATAAAGATACAGTCGACCCAGATATAAGAATGGGCATTATGTTATTCTAGCTGAAAATAAATCCACTGGTCAGAGAGAGAAATATATTAGCAGAATTACTAGATCATTGAAGAGACTCTGAGAGCATAAATAGGATGTAGCACCAAGAAATATTAACACATTATCTGAGGTTCTACAAGACGAAAATCCTTAAGCGTATCACCAATTTTAGAGAAGCAAATGTTGCAGAAGTATTGCGTGTCCATAAGAGGAGGCAACAAACATCTGTAATTAATGACAACACCTTGAAGCAATTACAACTTCCTGGCAGTGATGCTTGAAGAATGCCTCCTAACTTACCATCAACACTTGAGATTTTTTTTTATATTTATAGTTTTTATTTGATTTGTAAATTTTAGGTTCATTGTACATTTATTGAATTAATCCTCTTATGTTATTGTGCAATGTTTGCATATATCATTTGTGCTGCTTTACTTTATGTCATATATCATAATTTTAAAAATTCTTCTTTAGCACTTCGCCGGTTAATGACGTGTTTTCTGACGTCACTATCAGTTGAGAGTGAGACGAAGTATAGCTATACTCTTTCTTGTTTAATAACTGGAGACTGTGAAATTGCAGTTTAATTTTAGGTCTTGTATAGGTTGAGTATCCCCAATCCGAAATTTTAAAATTAAAATTTTGCCGTACTGTATTGTTCGCGCGCGCTGATTGGTCAAAGTTCAACTTTTTCATCTCCTTTTTCATCATCTTCCAAGACATATTGTACGCGTCTAATCGTGCGAAGTTGCTTGCTTGTGCTTCGCTTCGGGTCGCGTTCGGTGTGTCACGGCCTTTAGTAAGAAGGCGAGCAACGCAATGCAATACTTAATGGCAACACAACGCGTTGTAACACTTTGTAAACTAAATGGTGATTGGCTAGCTTTAAAGGGTTATAACTCGAAAAAACGGTGCCATTTTGATTATATGTTCATTAGACATTTTCGACTTGTTTCGAGGTCCCCTATCAGTACATTACGACGACTTTTTCCTTCACCCTGTATATTTTCATGAAGAAATTATTTTTTAGATATAGTGCATTATAAAATGTATATTGAATACATAAATTACAGAATATGAAAAATATTAGCAATTTAATTGGAGAAGAGGATTTCGGTAAAATCTGAAAAAATTGAAGAAATGATATTGAATCATTCAGGTAGAAATTACAAAAACTATGATACAAGCCATCACATGGAAAACGGTGCCTAGCTGTATGTCTGCAAATTGTAACAGATGAATATAATTTTTATAATGATTTAGCTATACTCTTTCTTGTTTAATAACTGGAGACTGTGAAATTTTTTTTGAATAATCCAAAACATTACTTGCAAATAAACTTTGGTTGCATAGAAATCTTGTTTTCAGTGAATTCTAATTTGCATTTTGGCAAGCTGTACTTTTGTTTATTTTTTATTTAAATAAATACTGTTTACTATTTCATATCAAAATAAAATAAGTAAATTTTTAGTGATGGCGAAGCATTTTTTTGTCACTTCGTTCTATATTCAGTTTCCACATAGAATGAAAATCCAGTTCAGATATAATTCCCGATAAATAAAATCTTATTAATTAATTAATTAAAATCATAATGTTAAGCGAGATCAGTTTTATAAATACGACAGATATAAAAAAAACTAATAAATTTTTAACTAACTATTTTTTCTATCGGCCAGAAATTTTGTATGAATAGAATATTGGTCCACCAGTTAATTTTGCAAGCATCATACGCTTCTTCAAAAGTTTCGTTCCAAATTGGACCCGAACCAAATAATGGCAGAATTATGAGCAAACCGATGATCAAAAATTGAGCAGGCAAAATCCTGAAATAAAATTTATAAAAATATATTTGACTGAACTGAGAAGTTAATATTTCGCATTTTTACTATTTTTCTAAATAAACATACCTTAACATTCTTGACAGAAAGAATGTAACGGGATTGATGAATCCTTTATTATCGTGTAACTTATTCCAAGTCGTATGAACGAGAAGCATTCCTCTTAAAATGAATTAATTTATATAAATCGTAGCAATTATTTTAATTCAAAAATTCATAAAAAAAGAAATACTCACGATAAAAGGAAAAATGTATCTAAAGCTACAGTTGCATTTGAAATAGTTTTGAACATTAGTTCGTCAACAAATTCGCCTAAACCGATCAATCGTCCTGAAATGAAATAATAATTTTTAATTAATTTCAAATATAGGGTGTCTCAAAAATTATTATCTAGCTTGAAAACTAATGGAAATAAAGGGAACACGGGGTTAAGACAACAAAATAGCTTTATTTCAAAATAAATGCCACACAAAAGTAGGGATGTTCAGTGATCATTTTCCAGATGGCGACCGTTGGTTTCTCTACAGAGCTCAAAGTCATGCAGCGTTGGTTGAAATTTCATCTCTATTTCACGAATACCTTGTTTATTGGACCTGCCTTATGAGACTTCTTCTCAAAATTCTTTCAAAATAAATGCCACACAAAAGTAGGGATGTTCAGTGATCATTTTCCAGATGGCGACCATTGGTTTCTCTACAGAGCTCAAAGCCATGCCGCGTTGGTTGAAATTTCATCTCTAATTCACGAATACCTTGTTTGTTGGACCTGCCTTATGAGACTTCTTCTCAAAATTTTCTCTAATTTCCATGCATTTGATGTTTTTGATCTTGCGTGTTACCACCAACATTCGTTTTTCCATGGTCAACGCTTTGAGCTCTGTAGAGAAACCAACTGTCGCCAAGTGGAGTCTGCTCACTGAACATCCCTACTTTTATGTGGTATTTACTTTGAAATAAAGTTATTTTGTTTTCTTAACGCCATTTTCCTCTAATTCCGTTAGTTTTAGAGATAGATAGATAAGTTTTGGGACACCCTATATAAAAGTCTGGATTCTTCTCTTTGATTTAATGATGATAATAGGATAATATCAAATTTAAATTGAAATGGATATGATGATAACGTATAAATAATACTTACGATATTTCGAAAAATAAAGAATGTGTGGGAAAAAATACGTGTGTCCTAATATTATCCAAAAAGCCGATAAAACTCGACATCCACGAAGTGCGGCGAGAGATCGATCACGTTGAGAAGTGCAAAACAAATTTATTGTGTTAGTGTAAAGAGAAAACATCCCCAATAACGTTTTCAGTCCACCTAAACAATAATTTTTTTTTTTTGAAAATATGAGAAAAATAAATTTTAATGATTGCTGAATTAAATTATATAAAATGATAATTGCATATAAATGATATACTTAAGAGTGAGTTTATATTTAATGGTATAAAATATCCCATAATCTTAAAAACTAAATTCATTTTTTAAATAAATAAATTAAAATTTATTTAATTTTAACAAATAAATTAAAAATTTATATCTGTCTTGCAAACAAGACAGATATAAATTTTTGAAACATTTTTTTCGTTTATTTTTTATAAAATATATTTCAAAAATAATTAATGTTTTTAAATGTTCACGTTTTCATTAATTATCAAGAAATTTTAAAGATAAAAATATCTGCTTGCACAAAAACGAATGAGATTTATTCAATAATTTGCATTCAGTGTATAAGCAACAATTTCTCTTCTATGCCACAGATTAGAAATATATGTATCTCTAATAATCTGTGTCTATGCCAAGAACAGTATATCTTATTTATTAGAATAACTGCATTTCGTACGATGGATTCTTTTAGCAGCTGAATTGAAGTTGATTGGCTTAAAATATAAATTTTATATATATATAATGCCATGACCAAGTAATCCACAGTAATAAACTAATTATCCTGCAGACCAAGTTACAGAAAACTGCCTATTAATTATCAAAAATGCTGCTTAAAACTGTTTTACTGGATTAAATATATGTGAATGGGATTGTTATGCATGATTATAAACATATAATAACAGAAATCAAAACAGTAGTGCACTTTATAACAAAATAGAGCATAAAACTACATTTAAACCACGGAGAAAGAATTTATTCGGATATATCGAAAACATCAATATGATACTAAAAATCAAAAGTATCATATTTATTAATACAATTTAATTTTATAATTGTCCAAAGACTATTTTTTAAATCCTAAATTTATTTTTATTCTATTATTTTTTTTTTCTTAAAAGTTATTAACAGCAGCAATTCAAAATACAATGACAAAACTGTTTAAGTCAGGGCTGTCCAAACCCGCGGCCCGCGGGCTGCATGCAGCCCACTGCTGTACTGAATGAGGCCCAACATAAAATCGTAAACTTCTTTTAAAATATTAAGTTTTTATTATTAAAAACCTATCTTATGTACTTAATGAAGTTAAAGAAATTTTTATTATTTAAATACCTATCTACATTTCTTTCCATTTTCTAAAATATTTCTTATTTCAGTGATTAAAAATTCTTGACCCGCTCAATGATTTAAAAAAAAATTTCTGAACGAAAACATGTCAAAAGATTATTAATCTATGACATTTTTGCTTATTTGTCATGGTGGATATCATATATTGTACATTATTTCTTAATTATTTTGCTACGATTTAATAAAAAAAAAAAAAAATTACTTTAATAAGTTAATCAATCTTGAAGACCAGATTTTAGTTATTATTAAAATGAAACTTAGTATCCATATTAAAATATTGAATAATGAAAACATCGATACAATTTAAAAACATCGAAAAATAAACAAGTTTAATACTGTATATCACAGAAAATACTCCGAAAATACAAACTATGTTCATAAAACTTGTATTTAATAAAAAAATTAATCTTATATTTTAAACAGTTTTATTAATGCATATATTATTGAAAATAATTACAAATAAATATTTTCCTTTCATTGTAATTTTGTTTAAAAATATTTTGCCCTTCATTTTCTTTTGAATTGTATATTTAGCCTGAAAAGCACAATTTGAATATGAGACCACTGTACTACATCATTAGAGTGATGAAGTATAAGTGTATTTAGAATAATAATACATAAAAATAACTACAGAGTAAAGGAAATATGGGTGATGCAACATAAAAGTCAATACTGGAAGTTTTGTCACATGCAGTGAATGTGTGATTGACAAAACAATATACATTATATGAATGAATGAATGTTGGACATGTAGATAAAAAAGTAAGAGTGAGAGAGATCAAGTTAAGATTACAGAAAATAAGTGGATGAATATTTGAGAATATATAGATCTGAGAAAATATGAATAAGAGTTGTGCATATTAAGAAGAGAAAGCTCGTGCAGGAATATGGATGTATGATGCTTTTGATTAGTGGTGCAAATAGGGATGAAATAAATACATCAATTCTTTACAAATAATGATACTTTAACTATAAACAACTGAGTTCTGCTGCTTCTAATAACACAAGTAATCACAACAAGCACTTGAAGCAGAATAAATACACTATTTTAATAAAATAGTGTATTTATCCTGCTTCAAGTGCTTTTTGTGATTTCTTGTAATGATACTTTAATTTGCCTTTTTGATACTATTATACTGGATATTATTTATTTTAATATTTTCTGAATATCAATACTTTTTCTCAATATTATTTGTTAAAGAATTTTTAAAAATATATAACAAACAGATATTATCCAAATAACCCTAACAGCCAAATTTCCCCTAGTGATTTATTTTGGCTAGTTAGGGTTATTTGGATCATGTAATCCCCTAAATAATTGTTGAATTATGATTGGTTAAAAACAGATACTATTTTTTGTTCAACCTTTTTAATGTAAATACTAATAGCAGCATATAGCTGCTGTTCAAAAAACTAAAAGGAATAGCTATTCATGCTTAAACTATTCCAATCCTACAATTTAATTTTACATTTCAATCTATGATTTTTCAAACCATATTACAGCTAAGTAAAATGTATACAACAAATGGAAATTTCAATAATCATGGAGAATTTTTTACTTTAACTTGCACATTAAAGTGCAAGTTGAAGCCAAAATTTTTTATAGTCATATTTTGTTTTATAATAAAAGTACAGTAAGACAACTTTCAAAAATATTAAAAACTACTTGCTTAATACGATACTAGATTAAATACAGCTCATTCGCAAGGATGGATGATCGTTTGTATTGTATGTCGATGATCTTTTGGAATGTTTAGCAGCACTGATGAGGGACTAATACAGTCCGAAAACGTTATGCTGAATAAAATCCATACTTGCGAATGAGCTGTATTTAATCTAGTACAGTAAGACCCCACTTAACACTGCTCCGTTTAACACTGTTTCAATATAACATGGTTTTTTTAATTCTATATTTTTTATTGATTCACTTTGGCAGGGTTTTTCAAACTCTTATACTTACAGCTTGTTGTTTGATAATCCTATGCCATCTTGCAGTGTGTTTGATATCAGTATGTATGAAAGTCTACTGCAGTCACAGTTCATATTTATGATCGGTCATCAGGGTCATTTTACAGTAATAAAAACAATAATATCTCATTTTAATTTTAACCCTAGTTTAGCCATTATTATGGAAATTATGAATCAGTTTATACAAAATTCATCTCGCTTTCAAATTTTGATAAAAATTTGAAAGCGAGACAAAGTGTCATGGATGTGTTGTCTTGCTATCAGTAATTGCTTGCTGAATGAGAGGAAAAGGCAAACAACATTAGATGACTTCTTAATGAAAAAACAAACAATGTCAAACAAGAAAGAACCTTCCTCATCACAAACATAAATTATTTACTTGAATACTTTTGATTTTCATGAATGATTTATGAATACAAATCAATATTAGAATAAAAAATATTTACTTGAATATTTTTGATTTTCATGAATGATCTATGAATACAAATCGATATTAGCAATAAAAAATGTCTATAATTAAATGTAATACAATAGTAATAATACATGTTACAAAATAAAATTAAAAAAAATGGTACATATATTTTTTTATTCACTATCCTGTTTCACCTATTTCCATTATTTACATGCTAAGATGACCTTGACCTCGTTTAACACTGTTTCATTTAGCATTTTGGTTTTCTTGGAACGTATCCCCCATGTTAAACAGGGTCTTAGTGTATCATATAAAAGCAGTTCCAATGCATGTTTATGTTGGAGACAAGAAATCTTTATTCTTTTTCTAGACCTTTTCTCTTTGGGCTTTACAATTGAGTTCAGCCCATTCCATCTAAAAAAATTACAGCTCTTCCAATTTTTTTATTAAAAATATATGGATATACATAAATGTACATAGTTTAATATTTTTGTAGATATATAAATATCAGATACTACACAAATACATTCAATAATACATAAAGCAGTCATATTGTGAACTCTTTGCACTATTAGTGAATCCTATGGTGACAGCAATATCAGCCATATTTGTTCTTAAAAAATATCTACAGGTAGTCCTTGACTTATGACCACTCATATTTATGATCATGATGAAATCCATTAATTCTATGATTTTCCAATGCAATTTAATGGATTCAAGCCCCTGACCCAATGATAGGATTTACAGAAAATATCCTTTCTGTGTCTGATTTTTGTACACTTAACCCTTAACTTACACAGTAGATTGGTTGTGCAAAAGTACCATGTAAATCAAAACATAGGAAATCAAAGAATAAGTTCCATAACACTTAATTAAGTAATTAGCATTTTATTTAAAATAAATTAATACTAATTTTATACAGATATAGAACAAAAATTTAAGAGTAAAGGTGCAAATCATTTAACATGTATGAAAATAAGTTTATTCTGTTTCTTTTCCTCTTATTAATATTGAAAGGGTCTTCTTTCTCAATTCAGTCACTATTACTGTCACTAATTTCCTCTACTCAGATTTTTTTAATTCATTTTTTAAAGGAATTTTTGGAATCCGCTCAATAAAATGTTATCAATGTTTGCTTTTTTTTATTTTTATTTAATTCCTTATAAATCTTTTCAAATTGAGTTAAGGAGTTTTGTAATACCCTTCCAAATCTTGCTTTGATCCATGTTTGGATCAATGTCAAGAAAATAATTTATTGAAAGATTAACATGACTGATAATTCATTATTATTTTTTCATCATTTATAAAATACCATATATGTTAATTAACAATTCTAATAACTGACTGTTTTATAAAATTTAAAAATCATGTATATATTGTACTGTATGATATGCACAGAGGTCACTTGCCAATATTGATGGAATAATTAATTCATCATTGTCTACAATCTGGAATAATACACTGTGCTCATCTTTCTTGCCAGTATTGGATTTAATCCATAATTAAAAATAACAATGTAGATCAGTGGTTTTCAATCTTTTTTCTATTGAAGAATACATTTTAATATTTTAAAATTTGGTGGCACACCTAAATATTTTAAATAATAATTTAATTTAATAACAAATTTTTATTAACAGATTATTGTATTTATTATTTATTACATTCAGATTACAGACATACTCATGTATCTTGCTGGTATGTGGGATCATTAAATGGCAGCCCTTATTAAGTTATAGCACCACCTGTGGATTTTGTCTTTTTATAGAAACTATAATTTTAATTCAATTTTTATTCCTTAATGTTAAAATATGAATAACAACAAAAAATTTTGGCTGTCGCAGAAATTCAAGGATTAGATTTTTCTAACAATACCCTATTTTTAGGAATTGGTAGGACTGCAAAAGGGATATTCAGCCAATCATGTTTCACTATTAATATATATGATTCATGCAATTACATATATACAATTCATTCTTAATTTTTCACGGTACACCTTCAAAGGTTTGACGACACACTAGTGTGCTGTGGCACAGTGGTTGAAAACCACTGATGTAGATCAATAACTAAACAAATCTTTTTGAAATGGAAGGAAAGAGGAATATTTAGAGAAAAATCAAATTTAAAATCTTCAGGTGAGTAAAATTTTTGAATACATATTGTTTTTGTCTTTATGTCAATCCATATGTACAGTTATGCTGTCTAGATAATTGTGTACAGTCGATTCTCATTATTCACGGTAGTTTTGTTCTGTAAATTCTTGGCGAATACTGAACCATTGTGCCTATGGGAAATATAGCATTAAACCATATTAAATTGAAGTCATACAATTCAAATACTATGTAAATCAAGAATTATGTATAATTCTGTGTTCTTTATGTTTATTAAGATATTGTGTAGTGTTCTAGTAAACATTAGAAATGATAAATCCATAAATTTTGGTCATTTTTGGCTTCCAACCATTCCAACTTATGACAGGAGGGTTTGAAACCGAACCCTGTTATAAATCAAGGACTGTCTTATTTCTTCTCAATTTTATTATTAAAAATATGCAAATGTGGATGAATGTTCATACTTTAAATACATTAAAAAATAATTTATTAGATGCTTTAAAAATACAATCAGCAAATGTGTAGGCTAATCTTTTTTTGTGAGTGTACATGTTGTGCACATAGATTATTATTAAGCGAAAATGTTGCAATCTATGTATCAATACTTCTGATCACAAATTTATGCATTTTCTGATAGATCTCATCATTTAAAAAGTACAGGATTATCATTTTACAAACAATTTTGAACATTAAATTTGTATTCCTGGTCATCATAAGTGTGCTGATAAGTTTTCCACTCCCTTCAGTACAAAATTTCTCTTGTATGTATTCTTCTCACTGTTTTATCACTTAAACTTTGTTAAATATTTTTGTTGAGATTTAAAAATGATGGAAACTAATTTTTCTTCTTTGATGTTATCTGCCAAACAAACATTTCAGTAAAATCATAATAATCTGCTATAAATTTGAATGCTTACATGTATCTACTCTGGTTGGAAGAAACAGAGTTAAAATGAACAAATTCCATCTATCTTTTCCTATTTTTGTATTAATCAGTCTTTTAACAGCTGTTGATGGCTATAGTACTGTAACATTTTTAATTGTATATTAAAGTAATTTGTAATCAGTGTACAAGTGTTTTTACTGTTTATTACAAGACTATAAGTGTCATAAATTCATAACACTGTTATAGTCTCAAAAAATTCCAGAAAATTATAAAACTGAAAAGCTGTGTGTGTGTGTGAATAGACTAATCAAATCAGTTTTGAAAATTAAATCATTCATTGTTTATTGTAACTTTCAAAGAGTTTGTCAAGACAAGATACATCTGAATATACAAATTTGTAAATATGATTTCTGATTTAAAATAACAGATAAACTTGACATTAGTAGTATCTCCAAATTCAACAAAAGAAATCATTACCAATGAAAATTTCAAATGAAATGTTTCCTCAGAACAAAATCTATCAACACAATAGCAGACGGTTCTGAACCAAAATCAACTGAAATTGGAAAGTAACTTGATAAGTGGAATGAAATGCTATTGTAATGTTTACATTAACTTCTATGGCAGACTTATTGAAAATACCATTGATTGAAAACTCTGAATCTCTAGCTGAGCTATTTAAGGAATTAGATTCTATTTACTGTCAGGAGTCTAAACAAACAAAATACTAATGCATAAAAGATATTATCAATATAAAATGGATTCAAAAGACAATAGTCAGCATATCACTAATGTAGAAAATATAGCCCAAGAACTCCAAGAGACTAGAGAAAAGGTCAATGATACTTCTCATGGTTAAAATTTCAGGATCATTGCAAACAATGTATAAAAACTTTTGACAAGTCTGACTTTCAATGACAGAAGATAAACAAACCAATCCTCTGCTTAAAATGAGTTTACACAATATTATAATTTGCATAATATATAATATTTTTAGTTGACATACTACTACTAAATTGTTTTTAATCAGTTACAAAAAGTAATAAAACTTTAAACAAAATGTTTCATAAAATGATGTTTTTTAGGAATAATTATTTTATTTGTTTATTATTATTTTTTGATGAAAATAAATAAATAATACTTCCAATAATCAATTTATTATTTAATCAGTTAGTAATAGAAATAGTTCCCAATGAATTACTTTGGACTTGGAAATTGCTCATAAAGTGAGAACTCTTAAAACAAAAATCGATTTTCCATAGATATAATATTAAAATCAGGATTCCATTCTCAGAAATGCAATTTGATCACAATAAAATTAATTAAAAAGCCAAAAAAAAAAGTTTATAATTAAATAATGAATTATCTATCTAAAGGCATTTTAATATATTCCTTAAAATCAAACAAATTATAATAATATAAAAATAATTTGTGCCATATAAATGTTAAAGAATTTTTATTTTTCATTATTATTAACAGATGAATAGATGATCTTTTATACAAATGAACTAATGCCTTAGGCAAAAACTGGTTATGGAAGTTATTTATATGATATGCTGATAAATCCAGAGGGCACACTACTACTGCTTTTTGGTTACAATTTTGATTTTTCTGATTTCATAGCAGAGTTTTTGCTACAAACACAATTATACTATATTGTATAGATAGGTTATGTGGTTTGAAATGCTTTTCTATGAATGTTTATCATTTATTCATTGAAATTAAGGTTCATATTTTTAATTTGTTTTGATACTTCATATTTAAAAAACTCTTAAATCAGGGAACTGTTAAACCAAAAACTACTTATACTCATTTTAAAATTGCCTGGAAAGTATTAATACTTATAATATTAATATTTTCTGGCAAGTATTAGATAGAATTGATTTTTCACAAAAATATATCAAGTAATATCAAGAACAAATATTTTTCATAATTGTTGCATAAATATAAGTACACTTTCTTCGTATGTTGTACAACTTATCATGAAGATATGGGAATTATATTAATGTTACTAGTATTTTATTTTTGAAATAATTTAACCATAACATTATGTATTTCCTGGAAATATTGAGAGAAATGTTTTAATTTAAATTTTGTACTTCTTTATACTATTATATTTCTATTAGGCTTTAATAAAACTCTAACCACAGCTGATAATCAATATTTCAGATTGAAAGCATTGATGATTAAATTTACTATTCTCCTGAAAGTTTTATTTATTATCTTTAATTAATATAACAACAAAAGACTCCTATCATTATTTAGAGAAAAATCCATTTTCTCAATTATTTTGACAGATAATTCAGTTTTATCTTTTATGATAAATATCTTGTATACTATTTTTAGATTATTTATAATATTCTGAATAATTTAATATAATCATCAGTTCTTCATGATATGTATTTTATTCAGATGTATAGTATAAACAGGTAAATAAGTGTTTCTAAGTTACTTTGTAAATCTAAATATTTATAACTTAAAAATTATTGTATATATATTGTGTAAAATATATCATAGACCAGATCAACTGTGAATTTATTCATTATCTAAAATAAATGTCTATTCATATGAGAAATTTTTTTGGCAAAAACTAATATCCTAACACACACAACTATGAAGTTTCATGCTACATTTGTTACTCATTTATTGTTATAATTTTTTTAAATTTTTGTATAAATTTTGAATTTTTCAGAATTCAAAATTTACACAAAAAACACATCATTTTATTTAAAAATATATTAATCTTTTTTTGTTTGCATATATTAATCTTCAGTTTTGAACGTTGTATTAATCTTTCTAACGTTATTAGTTATATTAATCTTTCTAATTCTATATTAATCTAAGTATTTAAAAATATATTAATCTTTTTTTGTTTGCATATATTAATCTTCAGTTTTGAACGTTATATTAATCTTTCTAACGTTATTAGTTATATTAATCTTTCTAACGTTATTAGTTATATTAATCTTTCTAAGTTTAAATGTTCATAATTAGAATAACATTGTATATATGTTTTAAAGATAAGAAGAAAAAAAAAAGAAATTAACAAATTGCTTAATTTTATCTTTATGAAAAGTTTTTTATAGCTATAGAAATTTTGAAGATATCTGAACATACAATACATAATCACTAGCATTAATTATTCATTTTCTAATCACAATATAACTCATTCAATTTAACATAAGATACTTTTGGTTAATGAAAGCCACAAAGGGCATATATTTTTAAATTCTTTGATAATATGATTTTTTTTAATAATAATATATGGAAATTAAAATAAGAATTAAATGAATATTAACTTTTCACAATGAAGCTCCATCTTTCAACATGGACAAAATTAAATGCATGACAATTTTTAAAATGAAGCATGTGGACAGCCCTTAAAAATTTGTTTATTTTATATTTATACTATAAATTAAATAAAAATTTGAAAACAAATTTCCAATAAGTTTGTAAACTAAGGCAGCCATTCTCGTGGGTTGTGGTAAATTAATGCAAAGCAAGTTTATCTTAGAGTATAGACATCAGTAGTTACAGCAGTGTAGCGTTTCTCAGTGAATTGCTATTCTCATTGTACGCTGCAGCTGTTTTGAGGGTGGTAGCAAAAGTGACATATCAATATAATTACCACGCCCATAATTTGTTCCATCCACCAATAAGTATTAGTCATGGAACTGGTATTAGTCAAGAAACCAAATTGACTGATTTGTTCCATCCACCAATAAGTATTAGTCATGGAACTGGTATTAGTCAAGAAACCAAATAGTCAATTTGGTTTCTTGACTAATACCAGTTCCATGACTAATACAAAGTGAAAACAAAAGGCAAAGTCGTCCAAACTTTTTGACATTATTTGTTTTCATTTTTGAACTGATTTCAACAAATATGTTTTACTTACATTTTTTGCTATTTGGTAAATTTTATGTTAAATATCAAAAGTCTATTAAATTAAATAATTTCTTTACTTTTTTGTTTTTTTCTTTGAAATCATAAACAGAAAAATCTTAAATATTTCATTACCAAATTTATAAATATTCAAATTATTACTTATAACTTGGACAACATTAAATCAAATGCAGTGCATTGTCAATCTCCACATTAGCATTCTTTCAAATTTTATCTTAGTAATGCATGTTGATTTTAAAGTATAAAAGGATAGTATTATATAATTTACCTACAGAAAATTTACAATAATTTCATATCTAATTGTCAGTGTCTCTCTAGTGGAAAGCTGACATAAGACAAAAAATGACTGATGATCGAATTAGTTACACATTCGATGCTTCGGCTAACGGAAGACTGACTCAAACTATTAAAAATGTTGTCTCCAACAGAATGTTGCAAACTTCCTGTTACATAAAAATTTATTGTATTTAGCACTTATTCTTCAATAATCAAGGTGGTTCCTATTGTATGTCTTTTTTTAAAATCTGGTCGTAATTTTTTCTGTTATACATACATTAGATGCTTGTTGATACAATAGCTTTCAATAAAAAAATGGATTTTGTGATCTCAAAACACTCTCACATTTAAATATTTTGTTTTCAGCTTCGAACAACAAAAATAAATCTATGGCATCCGTCTTATTTTCTGCTACCGACAATTTACAGCAGCTCTCTAGATGAAGTAGATTTACCACACTGATGTCACATAAGCTGCTCTATACGTCATCAAAGTAGGACTACGAGAATAGCGCTAATCTTAAACTTTACGGTAACTTGTTAGGCTCCACCCCCAAGGTAACTATCATGCTGTAATAGGACCACGAGAATGGCTGCCTAAGTTCACAAGATGGCTTTTAACCTTTTCTTTTTCCAATTATATTTTTATTGCTTAAATTACTAGTTATACAATAGTTTTTTGTTTAATTTGGTAGTAACATCTGGCAAAATTTTTAACTTGGATATCTAAGATTATAAAGATACAGGAATACCTCAATTATCGCGGTTTCGATTATTGCGATTCTCGATTTATCATGGTTTATAATTTGATACCAAAATTCAAATTATTGCACTCAAATTTGAATTATTTTGGCTGCGAGATGTAGCCCACTAAATATGCAACCAGAATTACATTTAGTTTGAGTCGCCACTCTCCAAGTAGAGCTTCGTTTTTATCCGATAGTGCCTGCTCACCATTCACCAGTAACTATCCACCTCTACTTGAAGTACATGTGGATATTTATTTCTCTTCTTATTTACCCCTACAGTGAATGCTAAAGGAAACAAGGATGATATCAAGGCTACAGCTATCAAGAAAAAACGTAGAGTGATCAATTTAGAAGATTAGCACGCTCAACACATTTCTTTTTTACCTTATACATAAAATTTAATTAATATATTCGAAAAATCCTTGGCAATGATCACCCATTTTACATGCATTATTTATTCCAATTATCGTGGATTCGATTATTGCAGTATTTTTCGTGGCAACATTAACCGCGATAAATTGAGGTATTCCTGTATTTTAAATCAAATTTTAATATTTTTAAAAATTCCTATTAAGAGTATTATAGAAATATATAATATGATTTACTCTGTCATAAATAACTGAATATAAGATTTATTTTAATAGTAAAAAAAGTTAAAATATTTTTAAAGCAATAGATATCAAAAATAAAGAACTGACAGAAAAATCATTGTTTTCATTCATGCAGAAAAATGTAATAAATTTTTATTTATTCAAACATAAAAATACAAATTAAATAATAAGTATTTTTTCAAATAACATTAAATAAATGTCATTTTAATAAAAATATATAACAATAATAGTAATAATAATAATAATAATAATAATAATAATAATAATAAGAGTTATAATTAATGAATGGTTAACTGAAACAAAACTATGATGGTATAGTATAATTAAATTGTTAAGCAAAAATGAGGAGAAAAATATAACTTTCAGATTAGACTGTGGAATGAACAATAATTAAAAATATCAAACATGATTTTTAATATCAAATTTCTGTTATTTAAAAAAATTTTCATTAAATAATAATCAATTATTAACCCAACTAATTCTAACATTTTAAATCAACTAGTATTTGGTTATTATTTGCTTAATTAATCCCTATTGACCATTTAATATAAAATATATATTATTTCTTCAATATTAAAATATACCTTTTCAAATAATTTTCAGATCAGAAAAATTTTATATATATTCAATTTATTTTCATTATTACATATTCTGAAATTTAAAAATATGATACTTATGTTAAGATAATAAAAGCAATAAACTACATTAATTTAACTAATACAATAGTGTGCTGTTTATCCAAAAATCTTTTTGAGATCATACTCTGTTCAGCTAAATACATAAGTTTTTTCCAAATAATTATTAAATATTCAAAGATTAAGCAGTGCAAAACTAAAATTAACTACATTGTTTAGTAATTAATATGATCATTTTAATTAATATAAAACAACAACAAGTATGAGGGCATTAATTACGGAATGAGAATATCTCAAACTACAATAAATATAGATTATATGGAATATAATTTCACACTAATTAGTTAAGATCAATAAGTTGATCATATGATTTTTTCCATTATTTAATTTTATATCAATAATGGATTTCTTAACAGCACTAGTAGCAAGTAACAAAGAAATTTTAATTCCGTAAAACATTTTCGGACCCGTCATTGGTCCCTCATCAGTACAAGTTTTTTAAGTATGTTACTTGCTACTAGTGCTGTTAAGAACTCCATAATTGTATAAAAGCAAGTGGTTTTTTCCTATATTGCATTTTATATCAATTTATTAAAAATTCAAAATTATCAATTTTGGATGTTGAAAAAGATCAATAGCAGTTTAATAAGAGAGAAGATAGTCATTCTTATTCACTTATATGTATGAATATTCACTTAACAAAAAACCAGCACTTATATCAGGATAAAATATTTAATTTATAAAATATAATTTAAAATAGTACAAAACTTATTATTAAAAGAGAACACAATCACTTGACTATTAAATTACATAATATGATGTTTGTAATTATCTTACCATTGCATATGTTGTTTCATGTTTTTACTGTTATTGCAGCATCATTTCCAAATGATGCTAATCATCCATGAACTGAATCTGTTAACAACATTGTTACCCCTTTAATTTAGGTTTAAAATCTCTATATTCTTTTTACTTCAAATAAAATTCAGATATTTTCTGCTTCTTCTCATAAGAAATTAAATCATAACAACAGCACAAGTTCAATTCTTTGGCTTGATTTAATCTCTATATTCTTTGCTATTCTGTCTTTTATTGGCTTTTCTATTATCCTTATTAATCTAATTCATATTTTATATTCTGATGTGAAATTAAAACAAACATAAAAAAATTGATCAAGAGAAGAAAAAATTTTATTACAAATATTTTTGACTTACTTCTGAGGTCAATAGTATAGCTGAAGATAACCTTACAAGTATGTTGAAAATATTTCTGTAATAAAATTTTTCTCTCTATTAATCAATGCTATCTATCTTTTATTTTCCTTAATTATCTGGTGTTATTTCATATTACATCCACTTCACATGTTTATTGCTTTATGCAACAGTGCTGGTTTTATGGCTTTGAAGTCTTGTTCACTTTATATTTTTTGATTCTTGTATTGAGATTCCAGGCTGTATAACCTATGTAAGCTTTTTTTTTTTATTATTTGATCAAATATTTCTATTAAAACACTCCTAGTGAACTAATTTGGAGTTAAACTGTTACCTTAGATAAATCACCTAGTAGCACTAATGTCGGCTAGTCCAATAAGCTTCAAAATTAGTTATAATATAAGCTTCTTGAAATGGAAATCTTCCTGAGACCATGATAGTCAAAGTGGATAAGATGATGGGATGATAATCCAAAGTTCCTGGATCAACTCTGGGTCAGTGGCAGGATTTTTAATTTCAATAAAATAATAAAAATTAAGGTTTGATTATTAACTAATAGATGGTGTCACCTTAATTTTGATTAATAAATAATTATAGATATCCAGCAATAATGCATTAATTGGGACCAGAAAAAACTGTGTGTAAAGCAGAAATACATTGAGTACAGGAATTATATTAAACCATATAAGTTTTTTATTACAATAAAAGACTTATATGGTTCCAGACAAGAAGTTGATAATGTACTTCTAAGCCTAATTTGTAAACTATCAAATATTTCCCAACTATTTCATGAAGCATTATATCATTTTATTTTTATTTCCATTTTAATTATTACTTAACTTTTAATAACTAATAATTCACATTTATTCAACTTTAATTATAAAAAATGTATCAATAGTAGAAGAGGCCGTCTTTCTTCATGATGTAATAATAATTCGAGCAAAAGATTACTACTACCAGATCAATGTCTAAATATGTTTAACTGTAGTTTGTTAAGATGTTATTTTTTTACTTTTCATTAATAATATTCTATTGTGAAGGAAAGACTAGAAGTTAAAATGTGAAAAGCTGCTTATTTTTTTATGCTGTTAATATTTTGAATAAACTTTGCTCTATATCTCAGCTTCTGCAGTATTTTTATTCTAAATTTACATTAAAATTTGAATAATTTTCTATGTACGTAGTTTTGTCAATCAAAATTTGGAAGAAAGGAAAAAATTACATAACTGTATCAGTAAGTCAATGATATGTTAGAATCAAATAATTACAGTGCATACCATTTTTTAATTATAATCAAAATAGAAAATGAAATAATTAATACCACAGTGTAAAACTTTGATAAAGAATAGTTATTTTATATTATTTTAAATTTTGCAAAATTTCTAAGCAAATAACTGCATCATTTAGGTAAGATATTTTAATGATGCAATTATTCTGAAAGTTTCATAAAATTAAAATTAATATAACAACTACTGTTTAAAGTTTTACAAAAACTTTTAAAATAAAAATATTTCTGTAATAAAATTTTTCTCTCTATTAATCAATGCTATCTATCTTTTATTTTTCTTAATTATCTGGTGTTATTTCATATTACATCCACTTCACATGTATATTGCTTTATGCAACAGTGCTGGTTTTACCCCCCAAGTACGCCCTTACCCCACTCCACCTTATTTGTTTCTGATTGAATTGATCAAAAGCATCCTTTAATTATTTATGAGAGGGTCAGATGTCCTTCCAACTAATTTTTCGCCTTTGCTTTATTTATAGTAATATATAAGCAATAATATCAGAATGTAAAAAAAAAAACTGTTATTTGGATAATTTTTGGATATTTTTACGCTTTAGCCAATTAGTTTTTGGGTATATTTTTTTTTTTTTTTTTTCGTTGGTGGTTAAAAGGGAGCGGCCATTTTTAATGTTAGTACAATTGCAGAATCTATCTATCATCGAGCTTGGACTCAGCCGTAAATCACGTTGTTGTAATGAGGGGGAACTACTGAACCTGAAAATTATGGCGGAAAATCACTTCCCCTTGGCAAAGTGCAAAATATACCCAGAAGAGTGCAACTATAATACCTGATACTAACTTTAAAATAATAAAAAATAATAATTAATTCCTATAATTTTTTTAAATTTCTCTAAATATTGTTAGACTTAATAATGTTTTAACTTCTATATAAAGAATTCGTTTATTGACAAATTAAAAAAAAAAATTAATTAATTATTCTAAATAAAATATTAATTTGTTGTTATTTATTTATAAAATTTAAATAAAACAAATAATTTTTTATTAAATTACATATTAATAATTTAAAATTTAGTCAATCTTTAATGATTTTTAAGTAAATATTTAAACTCAAGTTGCTAGAATCGTCATCGAAGGAAAAAGTTCTTGCTGTATCCTCCATATTAACAAGTGAAGAAGAAGACTGTAGAATGAAAACGAATACGATTTTGTTCTTCAAATTTTGATGTAAGCAGTAGAAGAACTTAGAATTTAATTCAGTCCAACAGAAAATATTCTTATTAACGTACTAAATTAATTATTTATTTTTCTTTCCTACTCATCTAAATCTGATAAACTGATTTTCTGATTTTCACTCCATACTCACAACTGACTTATCATCAAACGGAGCTAGTTTATCAAGCAAAAAAACTTAAAAATTGCTTTTACTGCTACAGAAATTATAAATCATGAACTTAACATTCAATTTATTGTTCCAAAACTTCATTTAATGTAATCCAAATTACAGAGAGATAAATCGTTCAGTATATATAAACTGTTCATTTATAAGCATTAAAATATAACTTAAAAAAAAAGAACAAAATTTTAATAGGTCTATGTTAGTATACGAAAATCGTATATTATGCATTCAGGGGGGGAGATATTACATTATGAGAATGCGATTGGATCATGATACAGGTGAGCACGGTAACCCCCAATCGTCAGGGCAATCACTTCGCTTCAAGGTCGGGTGTGTCTACAAATAATCACTAGATTGGTTCTTCATAATTAGGAATTTTAAACCGATGACATCACTGTAAATTATTAGACTAATTATTAGTATTTTTCGTCCACGTCTTTCCAAAATACGAAATTATTTATATATTTTCTTTTTTTTTTTTTTTAATGTGGCAGTCTCCTAGAGAGAGTCTGCAATAATTCCATAATTTATCGCCATTTTAAATATCTTTTTTCTACATTTAAAAATTTATCTACTGACAAAAAAATATTTTAAATTAAGTAAATTTCATCTTTACACTATAAATTTTCTCTATAAAATATTTAGAACAGAATATTTCATGGGATTAATATGTAAATTGTGGATTAAAAATTGATTAATAATAATAATAATAATATAAATTTATCATATCTCAGAAAGGGAAATAAAAAAATTATTTTCAAAACTCGATAATTTATGGAAAATCATTAAATATGTCAAGGAAAATTATAAAAGATACACTTTTATATGTTTCTATATATGGTACTACTGATACTTTCTTCTCAAGGTATGTCAAAATATAACTAGATTACAAACCCAGCTGTTTTCTAGTAATTTTATAGAAGTCGGGATATACTTGCTTAACATCATGTTGAGTAAACATTCTGGAAATTATATTTCGCGAAAACATGTTTATCCTGCAGTTTGTTTTGAAATGACATCGCAAGTAATCTATGCAAATTTACGGTTGTCTCAAAATCGTTATTGAACATTTTAATTATTTTTGTATTTTTATTTTTTTAAGAATTTTTGTTAAAAAATTCTGAATGCTTAAATGTGAATATTACTGAATTTTTCAAGAACTTGTATATGATCAATTCAACAAACATTGAGAAAAAATTCAAGAAAATTGAGCGAAAGATTAATTTAATGTTAACAAATCTTTAATCTTGATTGAATTAAGGATTTTTATCTCAAGAATTAACCTCATTGAGACGTTTTTCTTTAAGTTTGCTTGATTCTGTAGCATTTTTTAATGATAATCATGTTTAGAAGAAAAGTTTGCTGTGATCAAGACAATTAATTCTATAGTGATCCGAGAAATATGGTTTCTAGTGAAACTCATATCTTCTTTGATACCTATATTAACCTAAATTCTGTTTTGCTCTTGCCTTATGCTCTTTTAAGTCTTATTTTATACAAAAATTGGCTTTTTATATTTACTTTGCTGCCTATACATCGCTCCATCAGTCATCAAAATATCGAAGTTACGAGTTGGTACTTAATTGAAACAAGAACAATACACATAAATATTTCTGAAATTATATGTCATTGTTATAAAATCTTATTAAATGGCAAGCAATTCGATAGAATTTTAAATATATTTTACTTCAACGTTCTTAAGATAATAACACCTTTTAGTCTACATCTTCTATACTTTTAGCAAAATATTTCAAGAACAAAACATTGCAGTGTATTCAAATTTAAGCAAATCGTTCCTTTATCTTAACTGTAGGCTACGATTATTAATTTTGAAACTTCAACATGATCTCCATACAAAATAGTGGCATTCAAAATTTTAAAAAAATTCTACAGCCCACATTTGAAAACATTTCTCTCATTTGAAAGACTTTTTTAATGATTATAACGTTAGAATTACCACCAGTAAAAATTTTAACTTAAAATAAGCAATGCAAAGTTAATTATTACAGTTTTTTTTTTTCATTATAAATATGTAACAGGCATTAGTAAACTTATAATTTTTCAAATTTAATAAATAAAATTCATTATTAATTTTCTTATTTCTTTAAACTGAATTATGTAATTGGTGTCACTCAGAAAACCCCAAAATTAAATTAATTTCTTCCGATTTCTAATCATTTATTATAGACTAACTATCAGAACAATATAAGCAAGCCATGTTAATATTTAACAGAGAAAAATAACGAAATAAATAATGTATATACTTACTTATATATATATTATAAATAGTCTACATCAGCGGGTTCTCACTCAACCTTTTCATAAATGGGTACCACCAAAATCAAATTTCAAAAATTTCAGTATGACCAATAAAAATATACCTTGTATACAAATAGAAAGTCAAGATTATACACGTAACACAGATTGAGAACCGTTGGTCTACATAATGGATTCATTCTTTAAACTCTATCGTATATTTCCAAAGTTCGAATAAAATCGATAAAGTAACTAAGAAATAATGAAAACTCATAAAACCGATAAAGTAACTAAGAAATAATGAAAACTCACTAATTATAACTTCTCAGAAAAGATTTTCAAGTTTTATTTTATAGTATAGACCAAATTTTGGTGTATGCACCTCCCCTTTTTTCACAAAAAATTGGTATGCCCCTCATTTTCATAACAGTAATTTTATAAATATTTTCTACTTACAGTTTTATACTACTGGTGTATTCACCTCCCCTTTTTTCACAAAAAATTGGTATGCCCCTCATTTTCATAACAATAATTTTATAAATATTTTCTACTTACAGTTTTATACTACAAAACAATATACCATATTTTGTATAAATAAAGTTCTTATACATAAAAAACACATATTTATTATAGTGTAATCATTTTTAATATAATTAAATAAATCTTACAAAAAAAAAAAACGAAAAATAGAATACATGTGTAATACAACATAATATTTAATTAATGCGATGAGTGGGCTTGTTTTTCAGCACAAATTCTCTCAAATTGGGGTGTCATTGAAGATATCGCTACTCGCAATTCTTTTTCAATCACTAAACGAGATCGATATTTTATCTTTAAATCAGCTACAGAAGAAAATTTTGGGTATATGTTGAATATATGTATTTATAACTCTTTTGCCGATTCATTTTTGTCGATAACAATTTGAATTTATTTTTTGTTTGCTTACCTCAAAAATGATGTTTTAATTAATTCTTGCGCGCCCCACAGTTTAGAAATACCATGAAAGTACTGACTTACAGTATTTTGAATCTGCCATCATGTATTCTTCATAACTTTGCTGATTAACATCGTAAATCTGTATAAACAAGTACCGGTAAATAAATCATGCGAAAATAGGTGTTTGTTGTTTTATCATTTATGTTAATATCCCAATTTTCTATTATTAACCTGAATAAATTTTTAACTTAGCCCATTATTTTCTACCATAAGCCGCCATTGGTACTGTATTTATGCCATCGTTGTACATACAGTACTGTATATTTATATGCAAAATATATAATATACTCTATATCAGTGGTGCAAACCTATTTACACTCGCGACCTCATACTCGGACTGAAATTTTACACGACCATTATTTGTTCTTACCATCCTATTATAAGCATATGAGAATAATAATAATAATAGTTGTTTTACCACATATAAATTCATAACTTTGTAGTTAATTTCAGTACATACGATTTGATAATACAGTGGTACCTTGGTTAACGACGGTAATCCGTTCCAGGATTGATGAGTGGGCTTGTTTTTCAGCACAAATTCTCTCAAATTGGGGTGTCATTGAAGATATCCCTGCTCTCAATTCTTTTTCAATCACTAAACGAGGTCAATATTTCGACTTTAAAACAATTACAGCAGAAAGTTTCTAGATATAAGTGCCCAGAAACTTTCTGCTGTAAAGCCTGGATTCCACATCACCAGAAACAGCAAACAGACCAACAGACAACAGAACAACTTGCTGTTGTCTGTTGCTCTATTTTGTTTCCACTACAGCAGAAATTCGAAACAGTTTTGTACATTGCAGCGGCGTCTTGCAATTGTTTGAAAAGTCAAACAAAAATGGACGACGACACAATGATTGTAACAAGAGTTATTGTCTTTGGCAAAAATCTCCTTATTAGTGTTGAAATTAAAACAAAAGACAAAAAAAGACGTCAGAGATATGGATAAGAAATATCTTTCAAAATAGAGAGAAATACGGTTTCCATACTCGACTAGCTTCTCTCTCAAGACTAAAAATATTATTTCGAGTAAGTTGATCAAGTTATCTATTGTTTCCTCCGTTTTAATTTTTAAGATTTCATCTCATGACATCAAACAAACGTCATTCCAAGCGAGACACATGAATGGATAAAAATATAACAGCAAGAGCTGCAGAAATTTAAAAGTTGAAATTGTTCTACTTTTCTGCTCACAATTTGCCGAGCAGTGCATTACAAACAGGAAGTGACATCACATTTTGACCTCTGTTGTCTGTTTCTGCAATACATTCTGGTGATGTGGAATCCAGGTTTAACTCCTTTGTTTGTCTCAAAAATGATGTTTCTCTTAATTCTTACGTCCCCCCTTGCCATAGACTAGCCCCCACAGTTTGGAAAACATTGCTATAGACTAATTTTAAAGTATAAAAGTCAAAATTTCTCTCGGTCAGACGTTACTTGTTGTTAGATTGTTTTGAAGTTAATTATTTTTAAGTTAGAATTTAGTTTAAGATCGGAGTAAATAAAGCTTTAATTAACACTTTTGTAAGTGTTTTTGAATCTAATAAATTTATATTTTTGTTATTTAATGTTTGAGAATTTATTCAATTTATTCGTGCAAGTTCTAACATCATCTTTTTTTCGAATCTAACACTTATTCGTTACTTCTAGTTGTAAGTTCCAGTTTTGTTTTGTCGGTCAGACGTTACTTGTTGTTAGATTGTTTTGAAGTTAATTATTTTTAAGTTAGAATTTAGTTTAAGATCGGAGTCAGGCCAAACTCTGGAATTTGCAGAGTTGTTAGACCGTTAGGTTTAGTTTATAATTATTGCTATTGATCTTCATTAAAATCCACGACTTTGCATCACAATTCAAAAGTTTCTCAATTTGGCATTAGTTCAGTGACAGATTAGTGTCGAACTGCGAGGTACCACTATACAAACATATAGAACATAACAATTCTAATCTGAAAATTTAAAGATTTTTTGATTTAAAAAATTATAAAATATAACTAAATTAAATGAACCCAATCAACCTGCCAAATTTCAACCCTTGAGATATGGCAGGTTGATTGGGTTCATTTGGATTGTTGTTCCCTTGAGGTTTGAATTGTATGTTTGTGTTATAACTAAATTAACTTATTAACACAAATAATTAATTTAATGAAAAAAATCATATTATGCTTAATAGTATATAAAGATTACAAACAGCAAATAAATCCTTTGACTATTTTATTCTGCTCATAAATATATAAATGTTGCTAATCATATTAATATAGCCTCTTAGACAGAAATATATTAAATATATTAATAAAAGATGTCCAAACATCTTTTATTAATATATTTAATATATTAGTGGTGATGTTATGGCCAATTTTTTGCCATAACATCAACACTAATATGATGAAAACACTAATAGCACAATCTTTCTCATGGCTATTTCTGGATACAGCGTACCACCTCCATGCAATGCTAAACTCTTCCAGTGGAGTTAAGTAAACCATTCACTTGTTCTTTTTCCTCTCTCTGTAAATTTACATTACTACAGTTCTACTCAGGGTTGCAAAGTCGGATGGCAAATGATCCGACTCCCTAAAATTTGCAAGGTTTGACCCCAACACCCAACAATTTAAAAATTCACTCAAACTCTACCCAAAACCCTCTGACTCCCTGACTTTGACTCTGCAACCCTGGTTCTACTTTGTTCTTTCTCATCTATTTCTTCAATTACTCTTGCCTGATTCTATTTTATTTCCAAGATATAGGTTTTAGCTCTTTGAAAAAAGCATTATGGTAAGAGATTCAGGTTCCAATAATAAATAGTAAAACTCATATATAATGAGTTCCAAGGGACTGAGTAGAATTGTTCATTATAGCAGATATTTGTTATAAGGATATTATACCAAGGATGTAAAAAGTGGACATTTTATATCTATGTAAAAGCAAATTAACAATAAGGTTATTTATAAAATGATAAATATATAACAAGTATATTTAAAATGTTTTTGAACAAAATGAAATAAAATAAATAAATATATTGTATTTATTTAAAATATTACTTAGAGTGAATTCATTAATCACTTTCTTCTATATATAGATAATTTAGAATTGTATTCTGTTTCATTGATTTCATTTTGATATTTCAAAGGTGTTTTTTATTAAACTGATAGTATTAAAATATCATCAGGAATGTCATTATTTTTGAAAAATTCAACTAAAATATCTACAGCTTCCTGAATTGCAAGTAAGATGGCACAGTTTTCATAATAACTGGGTCAATAAATTTACTGTCATCACTGTCCTATTGTTTTTATTTAATACTGCTTGTATTATATCATTATCAGTAGAAATCTTTAACAATGATAACAGCACCATCATGTTAAAGATTTGAAAGAATTTAAGCAGTTTGGTTTCGTACTAATTATCAGTAGAAATTCCAGAAGTTATCAAATTGCCATCAATATAACCAAAATCATCAATATCATTTTTATATACTAATACAGATAGCTTCCATCTTTATAAGTTAATTTGTTTCTGAAGCAATCTCATTAAGTAAGACCTCATAAAGAAAATCAATTTTCCATAGACATAATGTTAAAATCAGTAGTTCCATTCTCAGCAATGTAGTTTGATCACAATTAAGACCAACAAAATCAGTAGTTTATGATTGAACAATGTTTTATTTATTTAAGGAAATATAAACACAACCTTATCAAGCATATTATAATAATAAAGAAATTATTAATATCATACAAATATTAAAGAATTTATTTTTCATCATCATCATTAACAAAAGATCAGATAACCTTTAACAGAATGATTTTGTTCTCAATTACTGCATTTATCCTAAAACACTTAAAATATTATTAATTAAAGCATTTTACATAGTTTGAATAAAAGATTTTTATATAACCAAGTACAGTAGAGCATCAATTATCCGAACATTGATTAAAAGGAACGTCGCTTATCCAAACATAATTTTCAATTCTATTACTGCATTTATCCTAAAACACTTAAAATATTATTAATTAAAGCATTTTACATAGTTGGTTATATAAAAATCTTTTATTCAAAGTACAGTAGAGCATCAATTATCCGAACATTGATTAAACGGAACGTCGCTTATCCAAACATAATTTTCAATTGTGATACGCAACAGGTCTCAACCAATACTCCCACCCTACAATGTGTACTCTGGGAGAATCTAAGCTTCTGTTATGCATGTTGACTGTATGCGGAAACAATCAACAATTTGTAGGATGGGAGAATCTAAGCTTCTGTTATGCATGTTGACTGTATGCAGAAACAATCAACAATTAATTGGTTTCCGTTCTTTGAGATTTGTCCCAATAACGTGGCTGTCCCAATTAAGCGGAATCCACTATATTACTGTATATTTATGGATTACGACAGTAGTTAAATTATGTAAAATACCTGATTAGTAAAAAATGTATATACGAGTAGTGAGTGTACCTTACTGAAGAGTACCGAGGACAATGTGTTTGATATTCCTGTATATAATATTACATTTGACTTGTTCCTTATTATTAATAGTCATATGTAAAATAAACTGTGTTCTGACTGTACACTATATAGTACCATGTAAATTACTGTTTCAACTATCGATAAATTAAAAAGAAAACAAACTGTTTAATAACTGGATGGCGTATTTAACATTCTCGGTGTGAATTCTCAACTATACGTACAAATAATTATGCATTTCCCATTATTCATAATGTTCATTCAGTTCATTCAATTCATAGATAGTGTTCAGGCTTTTCATTAGGCTTGTGAGTTTCTAGAAATGAATATAGTTCTCCAGAGTAGAAGAACAGCTGATTCCACGCAATTACTCGGCATATACAAGTCCATAATCTGATTTTCCTAATTCCATTTTTCCTATTTCTTTGGATAACTAGAAATCCTTAAAAATATAAATGGTATTGCTTTTTGATTTTAGAAGGAGAAAATTTAAATAAAAAAATAGAAAAAAGTAAAATTTAAATAAAGAAATAGGCCGGATTGACCGCCAGGAAACGCTTTGCTTCTCCTTGCAGAGGACCTAAATTAAATTCCATCCCCTCTATAAAATTTGTTCTTGAGGTCTAAGCCCGGCATGTTGATTCTCTAAATCCTGCTGAAACTTCCATAGGTAAAGCAGTTTATGGCATAGCCTATGTTTATCTCGCTACTTAGTAAGGGTACGGCCAGGCTGGTAAGCGCGTAGCGACAACATACGACTAGCGACAGAGAGATTAGTAGCTGTCAACATCCTTGCCATACTGATACGCGGGTTGATCGACTTCAGTCGCCATAATGATATTATCAAGAAAATTACGACTCTTTCTTCTTCCGGATGATTTTCATTAATCCTACGTAAATATCCATTAATTTACTTTAAACATACGAATTTTATAAATTTACAAGTTACTGTACTTACCAGATATGCCACAAACATTTTCCAGAACAATTCTAGTTGAGGTACAACACGCGGATCTATGATAGGAGAATTGAAGTTTCGCCGCCCACCGACTAATGTATAAAATATGAATCGACAATTCCATTATATTAAAGATTCACTCCAAAACTATTTCGGCTTTCAAAATGTTTTTATTAGAATCTATCATAGTTGTACAATCAAAACAGTAAGAATTTAATTTCGAGTCGACGGGCGCCTATCATAGATCCGCGTGCTGTAACTCAACTAGAATTTTACCCATTTCCCACTTCCTCCCACAGTTTATTGGTGATATTCTATTTTAAAAATTTTTGTATGTATTTTGCCATAATACAGTTCTGCTTTGAACTTCTGAAATCCAAAATTTTCTATTAATGCTGCTAGAATTCATTACTTAAGTTCCACAAAAACAGACTTGTCGCCTCTGTTTGTTGCGCAAAATCAAACTCTGAGCGAGCTGAATCTGAATTCTGAGCGAGTCGTTCAAGCGCTTAGCGATTGGTCGCAATCGCTTTACGTCAGTCTGGCCAGTTCAACGAAAACCTGTATGTTTAATTGACTTTTGTTGCCAGCTACAAAAGACTCGCTCTGTCGCTTACCAGCCTGGCCGTACCCTAAGCCAACATTATAATCGACAGATTGGGAAGTAGCTTCTTGAGGTCTTTTTTTATCTGTTGATAAAAAAAGACCTCAAGTAAAAGAAACATCATCTGTAAATTTGAATTTACAGAATATTTATTTAAATAAAATATACTAGACATTTTAAAAGTTTATTATGTACTAAATAAACCAAATTGTCAGGGAGTAAATCATATTGAGATATATTTGAGTCTTTCAGGTAAATTCAAACATTCTGTAAATTTCTAAAATTTAGTTCTGGAACACATGATTGCGCAAATCATGTGTTCTAGTATTATAATTGAGAAATTTTTATAGAAAGTGTGGAACATTCAATTTAGCTTCTGAAAAAATCATTTAACTTTTAATTTCCAGTATATATTTTTTAGATTATCAAACATTTCAGGAAAACTGAATTTCAAACTAAAATTTTGTTTTAGATTTCAGACACAATAAATGAATAACAATTATATATTTTTCTCTCTCCAAACATAAGAAGACTACAGTAAAATATCCTATAATTTTTATTTTATGATTAAGAAAAGCTTATTGATTATTCTATCTTATGAGTAACATTTCATTTCTTATGACTTTCATTATAATGAAAGTCATAAGAATCTAATTTCGTCATAAGACTCTTTGTTCTTGTGTGAAGGAATTCTTATGACTTTCATTATAATTATCATGAAAGTCATAAGAATCTAATTATGACGAATTTAATTTCGTCATAAGACACTTTGTTCTTGTGTGAAGGAATTCTTATGACTTTCATTATAATTATAATGAAAGTCATAAGAATTCCTTCACACAAGAACAAAGTCACCTGAATCATATTATAACTGGCGCTACCGCGCCAGTTATAATATGATTCAGGTGTGCCGAGTGCCAAATATAAATTTTGTTTTTTCTTCTTGTACCTTTATTATTGATCCTACAGCGATGACTTTTTGCATATATGTTCTTTTCAACTTCTGATACGACATCCGCTCGACATTTCTTCCGAAAGCTTTTTACAGTTACTTCACTCCGACTTAGAAAATCATTAAATTTCTCAATGGGGAAAATTTCTCGGAAATTGTGTGATTGCATTATGCTGGAAATATTTCGATAGTAAATAAGGGAGGCGTCATGGTAGATTTACTCATTTTATTCGGCGATGAAATAGAGGCCCTCTATGGCCCGCGCGATATGCCACGCCGTCGCATGCGTCACATTTCTGTGCGCCGCGCCGTCGCATCCATTCTTTTTTGGCATTACTTATGTTTTCCTGTAAATTGATAAACGTATATTTTATAGACAGCATTATTGAACTACGCTATAAGAAGGAAAAATAATTAATATATTAATTATTTTCCTTCTTATAATAACGCTGATTTTTACATTCTCGTTTGCCCCGGCGCCATCTATCCATAGGATTATTAATGTTTTTATTCCTTGAAATTTCTCTGCACTGTTTGAATCGCACCTTCGGTTTAATAATTATAGTCTGTTTTTTATTCAACTTTCGAATATATTTTTCTTTATTTATTTTGGGCCGTTCTTAATAAAAATCTGCCTTTTTACCTTCATTATTTTATTGTATGTATGTAGGTATGCATATTGTATATATAAGTATGTGCATATATATTTATATATACATACATTATTCTTGCTTATATGTTTTCGTTTTAAATTAATTGCATGTATACTGTCGATATATAATATTCCAATATTGATATACAACGATTTAATTGTGTATAATGCATATATACGTCCATATATCGATGATATATACCAGGAATGGCTAAACTTCATGTCTTTAATTTAATTCAGTTTAATTTAATTCGGCAAATAATTACAAACATGTAATCAACAGCCACACAGGTACAAAACAACAATACTTAAAGATTTACAAGAATTAAATAAAATACAAGAAAAAAAGCAAATTATCTAAATACCATACTTTCATCATAAGTCCAAATATTAGATCTCGTAAATTTACGAACATATTTTTTATAAATGTAATGGTCAAAATAGATATAATCATTTATATCATTTATGAATTTTTAATTAAATAAGCGAAAAGGAAAAGAACGTCGAGTGCGATTTAATCTAAGAACACCAAAGTTAAATAACTGTTGTTTACGTAATCTTAAATCTGGGATTTTCAAGCCTCCTATAAAAAATTCAAATTGATTATGAAAATAATAAAAGTAATATATTGCATCAAAATAGAAAATACGGGAATGCAACGTTTCAATACTATATTCACTCAATACAGAATTATCTACAGAACCAAATCCAAGTAATTTCTTTAACTTTAAATATAATAATGATAAACGATCAATATTAGAGGCAGCCGTAGAAGACCAAACAATAATACCGTAATCAATCAATGGTTGGATAAAAGAATTAAAAATTATCTTTACAAGCTACATAGGAGAATCTCAAATACTCGAGAGCCGCATTTTCTTTCTGGATCAAATGAGAATGGCATTAATTTTTCGGGTAATCTTAATAATGATTTCAAAAATTATTTATTTCAGACGAATTTATTTCGTGTAGATGTATACTACTTTTTATAATAGAGAAAAAATAATAAATCTGTAATTTGTTTAACTTAAATAAATATTTGCTTCTTATTTACTATTGACTTTCATAATATGGAGCACATTGAAGATACCAAAGAGCCGTAGTTTGGCACACTCCTGATACTAGTAAAAAATGCTCCGCCGGAGCACGGAAAAGGAGAATATGATTATCGACCACCGAAATGTTGAAGACAAGGCAAACTACGACAATGTTCAGTGGCCGACATCGACCATCGACGTGCGGCCATTTTAGATTTGTCCCGCCCTCCTGAACTCGTGGGCATGCTGGACGTTTTGCCGACCCAATCATATTCCACGGAGCCATGTCGGCCACTGAACATTGTCGTAGGTTGCCTTGTATTCAACATTTCGGTGGTCGACAATCATATTCTCCTTTTTCGTGCTCCGGCTAAGCATTTTTACTATAATAGTATATATGTTATAGGCAATACTAAATTATAACATGTAAAGCTTCCTCATATTCATTTACTCTTCAAGGCACCTTGTAATGTGTGGCCCTAAGCTATAGTCTATTTAGTCATTCATAAATTTATTCATGAAGTGATCTTTTTATATTGCTCATTACTGAATTCAACTATATGATATGTGAAGTCAGAAGTTTATGAAATCTGTCTTATCTGAACATAATTTAGTGAAGAAAAATATAAAAACAGATAGCAGATATTTTGGATTATTTTTAATATAAAAAATTCACATAAAAATTATTTCATTTTCAATTCAAATTGAGATTGTTATGAGTATTCTCATAACTGACATAGAACTAAGCAAGCAGGTGAATGTTAAAAATATTTTAGCGCTTGATATAATTGTTGGTGACGATTTATGTAAACATAGAAAATACAATCTGAATATTTTATTTTAAAAGTATTGAAAACTGCAATCATTATTGATTATTATGATTTATTTACGGCTTTAATCATTGCCATCTTAAGCAAAATTATTCACGCTCACATTTCTTTCCTTACAAAGAGGAATCTCTAAGAAAATTACCTGAATCCATTGGGAAAATTCATTTTTATGGATGTAGCAACTGAAAATAGCATTTTGGACTTGCAACAATACATAAACTGTATTACATGCAAGAATAAAAAAAAACATGAATCCATTGGGAAAATTCATTTTTATGGATGTAGCAACTGAAAATAGCATTTTGGACTTACAACAATACATAAACTGTATTACATGCAAGAATAAAAAAAAAAACCTACATTTGACTTACTTCCGGAAATCTATGCAAGTTAAGTTGTTATAGGTATTTTATTCTTCTATAATAAAATTAGTTAATAGATCTCTTCTGGACAGTTATAGAACATTGAGTTGCAACATTTACACATAATTTTCAATTTAATCTATTGAATATTGGCTACTAAGAATAATGCCTAAATTTATCATTAAAGAAATAGAAAAGTTACAACAATAACTAATCAAAATGTGAATTCACGTCAATAATCGATCAGAATCATCAATGATTGCTAATTTTGATCAGTGACGTTATTGCCTGCTCTTTACGTTAACGAAAATTAGCATAATTCAATTAACCGTAATGTATATGATCTATATTCGTTATTCAACTTACATATTTTGAGTTAATTGATACTTCTAAACTTTGGTATGATTTTTTTATTTCTGTATTTTTGCACTTCCGATATTTTGTATCTTATCAATATATGAGACATTGACCCTACTACTTAAACTACTATCTTGATTATTTATTTTTTTTAATTATTAAATTATATCTTGATCTTTTAAACTCTATTCCTTGATATTTTACCATAATTTTTAGCGAAAATTCTAACATGAATTAAAACAACAAGAAGGGTAAAATATTTTAAATTTATTCAAATAAATGCTTAATGTTTGATTTAATTTTATTGTTTTCAGTAACATAGAAATTTTTATTTTTTTAAATAATTTTTATTACTTTTGATTACACTGAAAAATGCCTGAAAATAAATTTATACAATTATATTGATTATATCTATACATTAATATGATTCGCTTCCAATTAAAAAAAAATATGCACTGAAAACTTTCTCCAATATTTATTTATATATTATAAAAATATTTTATTTTATAGGCTTATAAGTTGTGTTTTATGAGTAAATATTAAATTAATTATATTATCTTAAAAATATTTATCTTAACGGGGTTAAAAAAAATTCCTAATGAACTTATGATTTTTATCATTCGATAAGTGTACTTTTGAACTATTGATAACTGCAGTTGAAACTTGTTAATAGTTTCTCCACGTGTTGTACATAGAAGGTATGTAGTTCCTTATTTGTCCTTAAAAGTTTAATTTCTTCATCTTTATTTTTCCTCAAATCATCGATAGTTTTTTTTTTATTCATCTGTTCGTGAAGCGACTCCATTAAAATAATTTCAGTGCTGTTACTTTAAGATTTATGCAAATTTAAATTTGTAATTAATATTTTATGAACATTATTTTACCTTTTTAGTATTACATGTGATAAATTATAATATACTCTAAAATATAAGAAAAATTTTTTTTTTATTAGAGTTATTTAAATTAATACAATATAAAATAACATGCATAAATAATATCAGATTGCAACAGTATATATAGTTCAATATACTATATATAATAATCTATGAAATGTTTAGAACGTATGTATTAAAATATTATTAAAATATATTTGAACGAATTATTATTATTTTTAATTTATATAAATATAATATTTAATTTTATAGTTTCATAAATGCTTTTAAGTTTATAAATAGTCAAAACATAATTTAAAAATATACTAATGATAATTAACTTAAATTGAATTAATTCCGGTAGAGTTAACGTTACCTTGTTTACAAAGGAACAAATGTTTAAGTTTATCAGTTAAATGAACCATGCAAAACATTTTTAATGGAGTTTCTAAATATAATTTAATCCTTTTAACAAATATTTAGTAGTCTTCCTATTTAGTAAATAAAAATTAATTTTATAAACCCGTCTTATATACGTAAAGAAAGAAAATTAAGTATCGTAACATAAAATATGATTAAAAGTTAAAAAAAAAAAAAAAAAAATCTATTAAATTTTTTAATTAAAAAAAAAAAAAAAAAGAATAGAATCTAGTTTAAAAATCTAGATGGGTGTAACTGAATTTCAACATTATCTATATAGAAAGTGTCTAAACAAATATGTCTCATTACGCAGCAATTATTAACGCGTAATATAAAACGTGTTCGGTATAAGGAAGGAGTAACCGTGTTACTCTCGTTGGCCCCGACCACCTTATTAATCACTTTTGAGTCCTCCAAAGAAATCGAACCGACAATTAAAGTGTCTTGTCCACCCTGGGCGTTAACTGCCGCTAATGCATATTTAATTGGTGCAACTGCCTGTATTCAGTAAACGTTTTCTTGTGCAACTAAATGACACATCATCTTTTCCCCGCTTTGAGAGAGTTACATCGAAATGTGGAAAATTACCTCAACTAATTATTCCTATCAAAAAATTAGATCGGTAGGTTATAAATATTCTCTCTGGAATTTCTGTCTACCTCTCTTAAAGACTATTTATTTAACAGGTAATTCCTTCATTACTATGCGTGCGAATGCACTAATCTTTGGGTAAATTTTATGCTAATTTATATAATCTCTTTAATAGTTACACGTTTTATTCGGTGTAATTGATAAAAAATACAGTTTAATCGTACGAAAAAATTGATATTTCTAGAATTAATTTACACGCAAAACGTTAGTACCCCCCTTTCAAAAATTGTATATTGTAGAAAAATTGCTAATCTGTTTACATGTTTATAAATCCTAATCTCTGCTGGAATACACGGAACTGAATAGAAAAATTCATTCTCCTTATATACTATACGGTCACGGATGACAGTCACTACGATTAAATTACGAGTAACGTTAAGTCACGTTACGCCCCGGGACCAATACAACAGGGCGGTCTTTATGTACTCTTGGAGAGAGCATACGTCATAACACGTAGATAGATTGGGCGCAGAAGTTACCAATAACTCTATAAATATCGTAAACTTATGCATTATGTATGATAGATTTTTTTTTTTCACATAAAGAAACTTATCTTTCTACGAGTTTGGAGTGAGAAAATTTTCTTTCTCCGAACTTGTAGACTTTACATGATGGAAACTAAAATAAAGCATGCTTAATTATTATTAATTAATTAATTAATTTCTACAAACTCCAGAAAGATTTCTTTATAAAGAAAATTTTCTTTCTCCAAAGTCTTGCATAAGATACTCGTTTTTAAGATACTCGTACATATATAGATATCTTAAGATAAGATAAGATAAAATAAAATAAAGCATGCTTAATTATGCAAAAATATAAATTAAACCATGCTCTTTGGATCTGCGTTTATTTAAACTTACTTATACGATCTGTACTCCGCCGGCATACGTAAAAGCAGTAACAATCCAACGTAAATAAGTTTTTTTTTTTTTTTTTTTTTTTTTTTTTCGAAAGAAAATTTTCTTTCTCCAAACTCGTAGAAAGATAAGTTTCTTAAGATAAGACTTTACATGACGGAAACTAAAATAAAGCATGCTTAATAATTATTATTATTATTATTGATAATGTTCCGAACCAAATTTATATTGTAAATATTAATTAAATAATTAATTATAATATTAATTAATAAATTTCTCTCTCCAGACTCGTAGAATCTTTCTCGAGTTTGGAGAGAGAAAATGTTTTTTGTACAAGAACATTTTCTTTCTCCAAACTCGTACATATACATGTATCTTAAGAAAGATAAGTTTCTTAAGATAAGACTTTACATGATGGAAACTAAAATAAATCATGCTTTTTGAAGAGAGAGAGAGAGAGAGAGAGAAAATTTGATTACGAACGTTACCGATTTTTAATAAATTGGTAATGTTCCGAATCAAATTTATATTGTAAATTAATTTAAAAATTTAATTCTGTAATTTATAAATAATTTCTTAACAAAAATATTAAAACTTGTAACATTGTTACGCCTCTAAAATGTGTTAATCAATTGTTAGAAAACTTGAACATCTTTCCAAAAAAAAAAAAAAAAAAAAATGTTGTACTCCATAAATTGTTTTCGACATCGAAGTAAATAGAATAAAGAAAACTTGATTTACATTGATGTACAGTACATTCAAATTTAAATTAACCTTGTTAGTTTCGCGAATTATAGTACGAAGGCCTCATGTTGTACATTTCTTTTTTATGTTCCAACTTTATGCATTAATTAAGGCGTGTTCGAAGATCGATGCAACTGAAACTTTGTTCCAGTCGCTACATAATTGATTATGCAGTGGTATTTTTAACTCAAAATTTAATGTCAACATAGCTGTACCAGCTTTCTTATCATGGAATCTGTCTTTTATAGGAGATTTACGTGAGATTAGAATCATTTTTCAAGGCTGATTTTTAGCAAGATATTTATTAATAGAAGACGTAAAAAATGGCGTACCGTATGTTTAGTTGGTTAATAATTTAGAAAAATAAGTCTAATTTAAAAAAAAAATCTTTGTGTGGTGTACATCATACGTATGAGAAGCAATCGCCGCTGGCTTTCCCAAGGTCTCGAGTGTATTAGGAAACAAATAGGGTGGTGACTTAACGTACCAGGCACAGGTAGTAATTGGCACCAAAGGATTATTAAGTAGTTTAATTAGCTTATGCTAATTGGTCCATACTAGCTAATCAATTTTTAAGATAGAACATAAAAAAGAAATGTTAAATGATAATTCTAGCTTATCACTGCTAATTTTACATCGTGTATTTTCTGTTAATAATATATGCTAAATGAAATTATCAAAACTTGCAAAGAGATTACCGAAAAAATTAAAAAAAAAATATTTATATCATATATAGCCTCCGGGTTTACTAAATTAAAACAGTAAATTAGTGATTTATTTTAATGATATTTAAATATCATTGTTTTAGAATGATGAAAAATATGTCAATAAAAATAAACAGTAATTGTATATATATTGTTTTCTTAACATTAAAAGAAAATGTTGCTCTATTGACATGTATGTTAAGAACTAATTTAACAGCGTGTAATACAGTATTACATGTAACATATCCACATAACTACTAACTCACTGGTTCTCAACCTGTGGTACATGTATAATCTTGTTTTCCTATGTGAAAAACTAGGCATACTTTTGTTGGTGGTACTGAAATTTTTGAATTTAGTGGTATGCATTTATGAAAAGGTTGAGAATCGCTGTACTAGATACATGAATGTGTTGTGTAGAGTATAAGGACGATTATATTACATCTACAGATAAGTTTATAGATTTAATTATGGACAAAATTTATGATTTTAACCTTCCTTAAATCATAGAGCGTTACACACACACACGCTCTGTGTGATTAAAGGAAGGTTAAACTCATAAATTTTTGTTCAAAATAACATCAAATTTTTTAAATAAGAATTTTGATTAATTTTAAGTGAATTTGGGATTCCTTTTTTTATGTTAAAGCAATTTCGGAACAAATTTTTAAACTTTATCCTCTTTAAAATGTAGGACAGTAAGAATATTCGCCACACAATTCGAGTGATGCAGATTTTTGAAACTTACATTAATCATTCACAAATATCACTTGTATAAATTCCCATCATTTAGAATTACTTGACTCTGACATAAAATTATTATGATAAAAAAAAATAAATTAAAAATTAGACTAATTCCTTTTATTTTAAATATATTTAAAAAGTTGAAAGCATTTAAAAGTGCTTATTAAAACGTCTCTCGTTTCTTTTTTTCTTTCTTTCTTTCTTTCTTAATGGAATGCAAACATCTACAAATGAACTGCTTTGAGGTACCAGTAAACACAGCCAATAAGATACCACTGACCTGTCAGGTCAGACTCCAATTTGACCTCTTTCCAAGAAGTGAAAAGTTGATTGGACTTGTCTTTGTATTTTGATGTTAAGTTTTCGTACCGTCTGACGCTAATAAGATTTCTAATATAAGTATGGAGAGATCCAACGATTAATAAAAAAAAGAAGTTACAATTTTGCAGATTCTCTAGCTAGTGCAATCAACTTACATCATTCGAAAGCAGCAATATTCATCCGAAGATATTTTCATGTTCCTAACCTATTTTATGGATTTGTTTCTATCGGAAGCCATTCAGATTTTTTTGGCTTCCTGTAAACACGAAGTTTGTAATGGTTAAAAATGATTTAAAGCGTGTATAAAATGGTTAATTTTTCCTGGTTTCTAAAATTCTGTTCTATCTATAAATTCGTGAGTTATTTTCCTTCATGCAGATATTAATTTTGGAAAGGAAGACTAGATTTTATCTAGAAAGCAATTAAGTCTAACAAAAATATATATGGGGAGAAATATTAAAAATATGTTGAATTTCAGATCAATCATGTCGTTATATTATTAAAAATTCTGAAAAATCAGAAAGAAGAGATAAAAAAATTAAGATAATTTTTAAATAGATCTCTATAGGAGTAAAAATATCATAAACAGGCCTTCTCCATAAACTTCTACTCTAACTAAAAGCAGATTTTATCACGTAAACAGCATCAGTTAACAGATATCAAACAGAAATCTGGAGTATTCTTCGTAATTTTGGTCTTACATGGCATTTAAAAATTTAATTATGTTTTAAAATCTTTCTGTGCATTGAAAGATTAAGGTGCTAATTTAATATAACGAAAAGATAAATACATTAAAAAAATATATACATGGATATACGTGGGTTTTAAATCGAGCAATGAGTCATTTAAATTTTTACAAGAAATAGGTTGGCGCAATTTGATGCATACGCTACTGTTGCAAGTGAGTAATTGCACAGAGGTCAATCAGCAGATCCATCATTCAGTGCTTGTTGGCAATAATAGTTCTGTCTTTCTAACTATCCTTCATAAATTCGAGACTTAAGAGATAACTTATATTTTTCAATTAGCGCCCGAGTTTATGCTGTTCGAACTGATGATTGAATCGTTATTGTAGTAGACTTCATAAATAAGTGAAAGTTTTTTGGGTGTAACAAATTGTTAACGAAACATTTGCATGAGGAAGAGGTACAGAATAGAATTTTTATCCATAGAATGCGTACGAATCGTCCATAGAAAGCGTATCAATCAAGGTATAACATGTGTCACGGATCTATTCTATGGGCAAGTATCTGTCACAGCTGTTGATCTTAAGTATATCTATTATTTTTCCTCGTTATAAATTAGCTTGTATGTAGTTAAATGTGAAAATTATTCCCCAAATTAGATTTTGCAGTAGGGGTAAAAACAGTTTGCTAATTAACTTGAACGCACCTTTTGATCTTTGAGAATGCGATGGAGGGAATCTCTTCACGCTCTGATGACAAGCGTGGACGGTAATTAAGTCGAGAGACCTGTTTTCTCTACCGTCAGATAGGCTTAGTTGATTTCAATGTAAGCTACCATCAACCATGCGACAAATCAATGGTGTGGGAATCATATAGAAGTTCCACGCTTTTGCTATAGCATTCTAAAGAAACGGAGTCATTCAAACGATGGGAGATTCTCACAATTAAAATAGATACGAGTGATGCGACGAAAGCAAATTATCACTAGATAATCTCGCATGTGAATACTCTAATATTACAAATTCATCATTTTATCAAGGATAATTACATAAAATATGGAGTATGTCTTCTAAGGAATTTACCGTATTGAAGAAACAATAGGCACGCATCGAGCGGTTAATCATTTTTTAACAATACTTTTAAGCATTTTTTATGGATACCGTTATGCTTTAATGGTAGGCATACCTGACAAAAAAATATTCTATTTAAATCTGTAGTAATGGATACACTAACAGCATCGAGGTTTTTATTAAACGGCATCATCGTCGTTTACGATAATGCCATTCATTTACGTGTTTTACTTAAAAAATTGTTATTAAATAAATAATAAATCATACTGTGAGGAAAATTCTTTTATGTTTTCCTCACATTAGACTATATATATACATATATACTGTGTAGTTCTGCAATAATTTGATTTTCAAGTCTGTCTTTTGTTACAAAGTGTCATTGGAATGACAGACTACTAGATTCTCTTCATGAATAGAAGGTATGATTTTCGTGATTAATGTGATCGCATCTCCGACCAAAAAGATGTATGATACAATCATCTTTTGAGAAATGAAAAAAAGACTGAATGAGATTTATTTTGAAATATGAAAGAGCGCCCTTAGATTGTATGCACTGCATTATAATTACCTCATAACTGATGATCTAGAATCATTCCTTTATAATCTACTATATATTTAAAAAGAAGAACGTACTAAATATAAGAACTAAACCAGGAATTATTCTATTGAATGCACTAGAAAGACAGACCTGTTTTGCAAATAATATTAATCACAAAACAGCCATGTTTTTAAGGACATATACTATATATGTGTATGTGTGTATAATATAGACTTCATCTATGAATAATAATAACATATATATATACCAGTTTACAATAGTAATCTAAAAGAATATTGTTGTAGACTACAGATATAAACCTATTAAACTGAAAAATAATGCTTTACCATGGAGTTCAATAACATCAGAATCGTGCTAATATTTAAAGGCAATTATCAAAATTGTTATAGAGTCAGATTTTTTTGCATTGTGGTTAAATAAAAATTTATAATTTCGAGTAGAAACTAAGCGCTAAATGCTCTTAGGTAGCACAATGATTAGGTTTTTAAAAGGAAGAAAAAAATTGCATTCATGTAAGAGTTAAAAGTATACCTGAAGAGAGGTCATCCAACTCTATCATGACTTTTGTGAATCTCGAACATCTATAATTCTTCACAATCATCTTTTTCTATTTCTCTCTCTTCTTCTCCTCCATCAATTTTTCTATCTCCTATATATTACGTGCCGAATCCGACCCCCCCTGAGGCCTTTCTATCTATAACTGAATGTCATAGCTCGTGCGGTCACGCGCTTCATTCTTAAACTGACGGACAGGTGCAAGCGGTCAATCAAAAAAAAAAAAAAAAAAAAAAAAAAAAAAAAAAAAAAAAAAAAAAAAAAAAAAAAAAAAAAAAAAAAAAAAGAAAACGAAGAGCAAAAAAAAAAAATAAAGGAGGGGGAAAAAGTTTCTTTGAGAATCAGTTATTTTGACAAATTGTCTGTGTCGAATAAAACTACTAAATGACACTGGAAGATGTCATATCGATGACATCTGTTACAACATTTCGCTATTAACAATACCCTTATATTAGCTGCCATTTTAACGTTTCGTTGCACGATTTCTATTGTTTTATTGTTTTTTTTTTTACAGTTTAAAATAATCTTTCATAAATTTTTATATATATACATTAATCATTAATCCATTATTTATTTTATTATGAGAGTTATTATGCGACATTCATCGTCTAGTTAATGGATAAAAACTGACATCTAGAATGTCAATATTCTGTAATGATGAAAATCTATCTGTAGAAAATATAATAAATAATGCTATTCGGAATGATTTTAAACATTAATAAAGTTAAATAATTTTTAAATTAAGTGCTATTTTTTCTTTCTTTCTTTAAGAATGCCTACTTACAGCGGTCTGTTTTGTATGTAAATAAATAAAGTAGGTTGAATTTTGCCTCCCACTTGACTGACATTTGACTTATCACAAAATATACCCCGAAGCACATTGCTCGGTCTTTTGACGGTTAAGCCTAATGCATGATTAGCACCTGTGTCTATCCATCTAGTTTCTCCACCCCAAATCTCAACTCTCCCTCATTGCTCTTCATCTCCTTCGTTTCATTTTTCGGAAAATCCCTTTCACCTTCATAATTACAAGCCGGTAGATGCCAAGTGATGAGGCGAGGGGTGTGTGGGGGAACGTTACGGAAATTGTCAGTTGGTAAGTATACTCGCCCTGTATTATTGTATACCTCTTATATTGATGCATCGAAGGTCGTGAACGTTAAGATCAATATTTACATTACATAAATATTGATAATACGACAATAAAACGTACAGCAATCTAATAGATTTTAAGTTGTAGTTTAACGTAGACGAATTTATTAAAAAAAAAGATTAACATCTCGATCAGAAATGGCAGTTTTTCTACCGTGAATAAACTACTTGATTTAATAATATTTTTCAAGATTTTTATTCTTGAGAACGAAACTTAAAAGCTACGAAGCAGAACACAGTAGGATTAAAGAATGTTTTAAATCATATTTATTCAGTAATTAAATAATTTTAATTAAAAATTATCCTGTTATTTTACAAAATATTTATTTTTTAATTAGCACTTCTATATACAATAATAATTCTTAAGTATCTAAACATTTTATCTGAAATTTGTAATGAATAGTAAGAAATTTTCTAATGAAACTTTTAAAGGAAGTTCGAAGATAAATGCACCATAAAATAAAATAATTAGGATTGATAATTATGTGGTAAGAGTCCAGAATACCGAGGACACAACAAGAATAGCATGGATCAAAAGATAAACTGAATAATCTTTCCAAAAGAACCATATCTCTATCTAGTGTAGGTGAGGATAGTTTAAGTAGATTAGTCCATATTAATTTAAAAAAAAATATCTCAATAACTTTGTAGCATTAGTTAAATTTTTAGCTATTTTAAAGTTGAAACACTACTGTAGGTGAAGATCTCTTAAAAACTAAGCCATTAAAGCGTTAAATTAAGTAATAACCATACTCTGCTACCATAACACAATGGAGATTGAGGATTATCTGTATCAATTGCTATCGAATTAAGGAATTAATAATCTAAACAAATTATTTTACTTATTAATTATCAATACTTGATTATATTCTATAACAGGGATGGCCAAACTTCATGTCACTAAGAGCCATATAGGAGAATCTCAAATAGTTGAGAGCCACAATCAGTTTCATTCTGAATCAATGAGAGCCAAATCAGTTTTTTCGGATAATCTTAACAGTAGTTTCGGATAATAAAATTGTTTATTATATGTTTTACATGTATTTATTTTGTATAGATGCATACTACATTTTATAATAAATAAAAATAATTACAAATATATTATTTGCTCCATATTAACTATTGATTTTTATGGTATGGAGTCATATTGAAGGTACCAAAGAGTCACAATTTGGCCACCGTGGTTCTGTAATATATAAACGGCAATACGAGTCCAAAATAGTTTAGTTTTTATACATAAAAATGAATTATTTAATAAAAAAAATAAAAAATACTGTATGAATATGTGAATTGTTGTAAGGGAATTGTTAAAATTTTGTAATTTTTCGCTGCTTTTGTTTCCATAAAACATTTATTTCTTAAAACGTTAGGAAAGGGTTGTATATCTTGTAAGATATAAAGATTAATCCCACTGAACAAGGTAAATCTCATCCTGATAATGGACTTTTCTATTATAGTACCATGTGTTGTCTAACATCAATCTTTTTAACATTGTTATCCCATTATTGAATGTCATTTTGTACAAAGCATAATATATTATATTTTTTGACATTTATTTTATTGTTAATTCATTTGTTTAAAATAATATATGGGATATGGTTAAATTTAATATATATATTCTGTATATTTTTATATAACTGGGATTAAATTTTAAAAATACTGAAATATTTTTGATTTCGGAAATGTAAAGTTATACTCGTTAAAATTATTTTAATTTTCTGAATTTACAAAATTATATAATCATTTAATGATTAGTCAAATATACAAAAATAGAAACTAGTTTGATATTCATATACAGGTATTATTTTCTAGCTTTAAAAATTAAAGTTTTATAAGTCATTGCTTTAAAGATGTGCTGTTTTGGTCAATCTCCGAAGAGATAATTATAAAAATTATTTGTTTTTGTCACAAGTTTATTAACAGCAAGATAAAAAAAAAAAGTCTTGCGAATCTTACTTATGTTAAAATAAAAATTTAAGCCAATTTATTTACTTAGAAATTAATTCTCTCGAAACGACGTTTAAGATGATGAGTTAAACTAATGATGCAAGAAAAACTATATCTAAATGTTTTATAATTAACATTTTACAGAATCACTTAATTCATAACATGTAAAAAAAACTACTTAAACCCAGAGTTTCAATATGTTCATTTATTTTTTTTTTTTTTCTATTCAATATTGTACCATCTGTGGTTCCAACGTTTTTTTGGCCATGATCCATCTAAGCATTTCTAAAATCCTGATGCCTCCGTGACATATAATTTTTATTATTCAAAAAATGAACTCCTATTCAGGTGGAGGAAGCCTTAAAAGGCCATTAACTCGATCAAAACAAGCTCTTCCAAAGAACATGGCATCCATTAAAGAGAAAAATAAAAGAACCAAAGGACAGTTAAAGTACCGAGGAAGAAATCAATAAAAAATTGTTTAAAATAATAATATATGAAAAACAGGCAAATTCATTCTTTAAAAATGCTATGCCACAATATATATTTATATACCGTATATGAGACCCCTAGAACTATAAGAAATGCAAAATTATCGAATTTCCCCCCTTAAAAATCAAATTATCCTCTATGGGGCGTGCATCACATTGGAAACCACGGAGTTAGCTGAACTCCTTAAATTTTGAATAAATAATTGTAGCAATGTAGATAATTTCGTAAAAATATTAATTTTTTTGAGATAAAAATATTTTTAATAATATCTCAAATTTCTTTTCGTCCATCTAGATCAGATGAGAGTTTATTATTTTTAAATTTAAACGTTTTAAGTAACGAATATGATATTGTTAACTATCTTTCTTATCTTTTCAATTTATTCCACGTCCGATCTACTTGTCTTTTTGCTTTTTTTATTATTATTATAACTAATTAGTTAACTGTGAATACAAAATTTAATGATATTTAGTACAATGTGTACAGGTTACAGGGCGTTAAAGAATCGGTTTTGTTCTGTTGCACTAAATTATTTCAGTGATAATAAAAATAATTTTTTTTTAATTATAAAAATAAACATATATCATTTAAAAACAGTTAAGTTTGCACGAAAGTTATTAAGTAGTCTATACATAATTAATTTTTACGCTTATGGGATGGAATTTGTTCCAGTGAGCTATTTATGAATATTTATTACGTTAGTATATAATTAAAAATGTTAAATGAAGTGTTTCGCATCGTGTATACGGATTATTATAGGTTACATTTTCGATTACGTGCAGCAATTCGAAAAATCGATGGCATCAACATATATTGTCTCCATTAGCAAGTGAATCGCTTGTTCGATCATCAATCGCATCGCACGTTCGATCATCCATTCTATATCCTTTCACGAACATAAATGATATTTTATGGATTTTTTAAAGATGAAGAACAACAGCATTGCATGAAAATAACATGAAGAAATTTTTAAAGAATAATTCTTAATATATTTAAAAAAAACCGTAAATAATTTTAATATTTTTTCAATAGTTTTAGCCTACTATTTTCCATTAAATTGCTAAAAAATTATGAATATTATACATAAATTTTTACAGTTTAAAGTCTATCTTCCTTTTATGTGACTTAGATTGATTATAGATCATTTATAATCAGTTTAAACCCCATTAAATTTGCATGGTTTAATCATATTATCAAAAATCTAACTCAGACTACTAGGCCCACATATTTAGTTAAAGAAACGAAGAGGAAATTGTATATCTAAATCATACCAATGATAGAAAGCATTCATAACTACGAAAATCGTTATTATTTAATATTTTCAAAGCATTGTTAATTAATAAATATTCTATAAAAAAATTCCAAAAAGAATTTTTCTCGTGTTAAAGTTAAAAAACAATTTTCACGTCTTAAATTTTCTTATATAAAATAGCAAAATTTATTATCGTTTAAACTGCGAAAACTTTTACCACGTCAAAAGATTAATAGTCAAGAAAAATATTGTTTAATAAATGATAAATTACAGCAAGAGGTTCAGATAATCTGATAAAGCATAAATTTTGAACCCGATAGCAAAATACCACCCACAAATTAACAATACGCTTATCCATTTTTACCGATTAATGATCGATGGCTTAAAGCGAACATTGGATAAAGTAGCATGTATATATGTTAAAAAGCTAGCGACGAAAAAGGTTGCACAAGTTGGAGTTTAGTCACGAACAAAAGATAACATCACTTTGTGATAAGAAATCTTGCCGCTTTAAACTTAAGTCTATTCCATCATATTGATTAAAAGGCAACAAAGTGGTATAAATCATAGAGGGGGTAGTCGTTCTAGCACTCATGTTTTCATAAAAGATTTAACCTATTAGGTCCTTTTTTTTTTAATCTTTAAGCATTGAGGTCAATGCAACGATATAAATGTTCACTAACTAAAGAGATCTAAAATTATGACTTATAACGTTTTGTATCAAACTTGATTGAAGTTAAAATATACAGAGCTTCTGTAGATTTAAATTTTGCTTCAAGAAACTTTAGAGATTTTTGCTTTAGAAAATAGTATTTATAATGAATTTTATTTCGTTTCTACATGTTCTGAGCATCTGCAAATTCTATTACAAACTCTTCAAAAAAATTTTGTCACTCTATAGTTTTAAGCTACTGAATAAATGAACGATATTGTGACTGGTAAACTTTAAGAGATGAGCTGATCTAGTCGATAGTACGACCCCAAGGATAGGCAGGGAAAGATGCATGCAGCAGTTGGTAGCACATCACCCCCATTTGAAGGCAGCCTACAATTTAGTTGTCAGGTGTCTGAGATTGGAAGCCATCCCGCTGTTCCACTGTGTAGGAGCAGCGACTTCAGTTCTTTTCATCCTCCGGCTGTTTCTGATCATCCTCTTTTAATATTCCCTCCTTCGCCTAAGGACTATTACGAGTATATTAGCATGCCCAATAGCAAAAAATGATAACAATATTGTTCATATTTAGGTCTACTTTACTTTAAATATACAGTACTTATATATATATATATATAAGGTTTTAACCTATTGTTTAAGATTTAAATTGTATTGAATCGGATGAAAATAACTTTATTAAACTTGGAATTGAATTTTGTATTAATATATCCGAGAGTTTCTTAAATTGGAAACGAGGAAGAAGTTGCACATGACAGTTTCAAAAGATGAAATGTGATCAGGCTAGTTTCTCATGCATTCCCGCACCTGCTTACAGCCAGAGGCTTCTTGATTGTTACAACTTGCGATGCCACTGAACTCACTGTTTTATATAATATGATAGAGGTGGTATATGAGAGTTTTTCTTCTTCTTTGCTTAATCTTTATATATAATTTTAATTACCATTAGATTAATGCAGTTAATCAATTTATTGGTTGTCGCATTTAAGAAGAAAACAGTGTTTAAATACAGTATTTATTTCGAATATAAGTCGGTAGCTTTTCCTTTTGAAATCAAAATATCAAACGAGATACAAGAAGCATCCTTTAATTATCGTCTTCGATGACCCTGGCTTATAGGTTAAAGGTCGCGAATTCACCGGAAACCGACAAAAAGTAGGAGAATAGAATAAGGGGCGTCGGGCGAACTTACAAAGAGAGGCGCCTCGTCAGGTGCCCTCTCGTATGCCCCCTTATCCAAGCAGCAGGTGAGAGAGTCGATGGGGAAAGGGGGGGTCGAAATACTGGATTGATTTCCTGAACCCGTCGATTCGTTCCGTCCAGTCCCCAAATTACGGGTCGAACAAAAGGGCATCTTCCCCAACTCGGCGTTCTGCGGGTCATAGGTCATTTACGTACGGTGGTGATGGAGGCCATTTCTCACTCCACCCCAAGATTTGTTGTCAAAAGTCAGACGTAGGTATTGTTCCTAAACTAGTCTCGTCTGAAAGTTAAAAATGTCGCATACCACAAACGATTTTGGCGTCTACCTGTAATGATGAAAATTGTCTCTTGACGAAATAACTTCCAGGAACCGAAGAAAAGACTGTTCAGAATAGAATGGTTATTACAAGAAACTTAAACATAAATCTTGTGCTTTCATAAACAGACTTTCTATCATACAAGTTTATACAGACCTAAGGTTTATATAATTAAAATGAATAAAGTTTAAACACTTAAATAATCTTTTTTTTTTTTTAAATCTGTTAAATTAGTTAAAATATCTCGAATTTAATTCTGGATAATTCTGTACTTGCAAATTAATCTGCTACACGCTCTTAATCTTATAAATAGCTAAAGACTATTAACTAAATAATTATTTTGATCTCTTCTCCATCACTTTATAAATAAGCGTAATTATGTAAAAAACACAAAAAATAGAGATCGTTGACCTAATAAAATAAAAATAGTTTGCAAACGACTCGACAAAAACTTAGAAAATCGTTTCGAATTAGAGCCATCTTAGTAATAGTTGTGCGAAGATACTGTTTTGTGAGAAATATTTCTCATTCTTCAACCAAAATAACTAGTTATTTTCCTAGCATCTGAGATGAACTATCTTGAAATTTTTTCCATCGGAACCTTCAGAAGATGCGAAAACGCCTTTAGGCAAGAGGGTGACTGTCATATTTTTTCCTCATTCTGTCTTTATGTAGGTCTAATCATACCAAACACCTAGTATGAGAAATGAGTTCCTACACTACCATCTTCGCCATTATTCCATGAGGTTCTTTGACTTGTTTTTGGTAAAAACTAGTGCTATGATGCTGCTGCTGCTCAGAATTTTTTTTTTAATGATGACTTCATACTCGAAAATCGATCGAAAATGTTTTGCATCAAAAAATTAAATTTTAATAATTATTTATTAACCTATCTTGATTATTTTCGTTAACTTTCTATCAACTAGGAGAATCTTTTTAAAAAAGACTGGACAAAAACCTGAATTTAAAAATGTTCATTGAGGCAACTTTCCGTATTGAATGAAAAACTGCAAACTACAATTTTTGTTATATATATATATTTTTTTTTATCATTTTTCTCGGAATTTCAAATTAACAAGAGAGATACTGAGACATTCACCACTTGTAGTTCAGGTTCACTGCACGAGTATGAGATGACGTCATTAACGCGTGGCTGGGGGCAACACAGGTGCACGCGCCAACGAACGTAATGAACGCACGTAGATGTTCGCGTAAAACAGTACAAACAAGACAGGAAGTTGATTACCTCGGGGTTCTGACGTAAACACGTGAGATTTACCCTTAAGTTACTCTCTGATTTGTTATAATGTCAGTCGAATCATTAGGCCTAATTGGAGTATCACTTTCCACGGTGCTTTTTCTTATATTATTCGTGTCACCGTAATATTTTTAACATAAGTAATGCCTAATAAGTAATGCCTTAAGTTTAACTTATGCAACTTTTCATTATTTTATTTTTTATTTTATTTTTTTTTTAATGTAGAGAATGCCTAATAAGTAATGCCTTAAGTTTAACTTATGCAACTTTTCATTATTTTATTTTTTCTTTTTTTTTTTTAATGTAGAAAAGAATTCATTATAATTCTATATTTATTACGAGCTATATATTATAAACTTTATTTACGGTTTTAGCATTGATGTCAGTCTCGATAAGATAAATCTAAGAAAAAATATTCTCTAAAGAAACCATTAGGAATTTAAATTCAGAAAATGGATGCAATATATAAATCGCACATAAACTAAGATAGAAAAATATTTAATTTATTAAAAATGGATAATAAACTTGATCTATCCAGATTAATAATGAATATTTTACTTTTAAAGACACTCACTCGGATTTGGGCATGGTTTTTTATCCGAAGCTAATGTACTCTTTGCATATCGATGTTGGTAAAATGTACAGTAATAGAAAAATATTTAATTTATTAAAAATGGATAATAAACTTGATCTATCCAGATTAATAAAGAATATTTTACTTTTAAAGACACTCATTCGGATTTGGGCATGGTTTTTTATCCCAAGCTAATGTACTCTTTGCATATCGATGTTGGTAAAATGTACAGCAAGACTGGTTTCATACGGCGAAGAAATAAAGATGTTAATCTGTTAAAATTTTGGTTTCATTCTGTTATTCTTTCTAATATTCATCCCGATATATAGGATGTTCTGTTGAAGCGGTAACAAACACGGAGGAGCGATAGTAGACATCAAGAGGGACAAAAATTGCCATGGAATATGTTATCGCAAACCATGTTTAGTCGATGATAATCGCGAAAATACTTATGCCTGTGCAATGAGTCCGCGTTTCTCATCGTCACCTTTCTGGCATTGTACTCTGCAACATAGACTATGTTGTAAACATGCTGTCAAATAAATGTTTTTTGTACTTATTATTGTACTGTTTGTCGTCCCCGCTTCACGTCAGATCCTGCATAAGTATTTTCGCGATTTTTACCAATTAAACGTGGTTTGCAATAGTAGGTTCCATGGCAATTTTGGTTTCTCTTGATGCCTACTATCAGTCCTCGGAGTTTGTTGCGTCTTCAGCAGAACAACCTGTATATAGTTCTGCCTCAAATACCTAGCTCCATAAGACTGATAATGCTATTCACCATACTTTTTGTACTTATTATTATACTATTTGTCGTCCCCGCTTGATGCCAAACCCTGCATTTTCGCGATTTTCACCGATTAAACGTAGTTTGCGATAGCATGTTCCATGGCAATTTTGGTACCTCTTCATGCCTACTATCGCTCCTCTGAGTTTGTCGCCACTTCAGCAGAACACCCTATATATAGTTCTGCCACAGATACTCAGTTCCAAAAAGATTGATAATACTATTCACCATACTGTATCTATTATAATAAAGATGCTTCATCGTTCTGACTATAATTACGCGAAAATATACGAATTCATGCACATAAAAAGTTTAAAATTATCAGATATCAAGATGATTTCGAAATATATTTCTGGTTATATCTCTAGTAACTATATCTACTATTTTGTGCCTCAATTTGACATCAGGAACTCTGTCTTTTTTTACATGTGCCTACATTTCGTACCTTTATAAATATAGAAATTCTTTTTTTTTCATCAAGATGATTTCGAAATATATTTCTGGTTATATCTCTAGTAACTATATCTACTATTTTATGCCTCAATTTGACATCAGAAACTCTGTCTTTTTTTAAATGTGCCTACATTTCCTACCTTTATAAATATAGAAATTCTTTTTTTTTTTTCTAGAGCAATTTATAGTTTTATTTTTTCTGTTTAATATTAGGAAATGTTTGATTTTTCTACTATCAAAGTAATAAATTAAACCATAACGCTGCTTATAAATAAATTTATAAATTGCAGTATATTCAATAAAAATATTTACGAGAAAAAATTCGACCAAAACCAACAACTTATATATTCCAACCTATTTTTCAAAAACAGAAACGTATAAACAGCAACGGCAATGATCATAAATGACTATTTACGATATCTTCTCACATTGCCAAAACGATTAAATCAAACTTAGTGGTAATCATTTGCACGGTTGAGTGATTCCCCCTCCTTTAAAAGCTCTCAGCCATGCGAGTTCCGATCGAAAAATGCAATTCTGGTTAAAACTGTAGCAAAGTTTAAGAACTTACGATTGCAGAAGCATAAAATCCGAAATTTTGCATATTAAAAACACTTAATAATTAATTTAACACTGTAAAATTCCTCCGAACAAAATTATGTTCGTGATAAGGTATGATGCTCGTATTTATTCTCTCAGCCATGCGAGTTCCGATCGAAAAATGCAATTCTGGTTAAAACTGTAGCAAAGTTTAAGAACTTACGATGGAGGAAACATAAAATACAAAGTTTTGCATATTAAAAACACTTAATAATTAATTTAACACTGTAAAATTCCTCCGAACAAAATTATGTTCGTGATAAGGTATGATACTCGTACTTAATATTCATCTGTTAAAGTGAAATTACCTAGGCCTATTTTTAGAGTTTAATAAGTACGCTGGAATATTTTAAATCACCATAATTTATACATATATATATATTTTTCTTTATTTTGTTTGTTTTTCTGCCATCTCGAAACAAGAAACTTGTTAAAATGACATCATAATTGCCCAAGAGGGATCACGAGTCCAACACAAGACGAGTGCTCTAAGATGCTTTTTTGTTAAGTAATTTAACTTCCGCAATTTTCGACAATGGTAAAACGAAAACCTTTTTTTTTTTTTTTTAACCTTTCGGCTATGCCATTTGGCATAACTATTACTGATTACGTCATTGTTGCATGATCGATGAAAATTACTCCTTGAGATTTTTTTTTTGTTTTTTTTTTGAGAATTCTCCTCACGTTACTTTGTCCACATTTTTAGTTTCGGCATTCATTAATGGGTTATTCTGGAAGACTCAACTTAATTATCCAGGAAGGGGAAAAAATAATAATTATATGATATAGAAGACTGAATATTTAAACATTTTTCGTTTTTTCGATTAATTTTTATATAAATTCGACATGTTAATTTTAATTCGACTTAGCGTGATAATTACGTATAAAAAATCGATTTTTAATAAAATTAATAACCTGTAAAAGTTATAAAAACATAAAAATTAAGTAAAGTAGAAGTATTTTTTTATTAGATAGTCAAAAATTGAACAACCAAAAGGTTTAGATCGACGTAAAATTTACTTTTTTTAACTACTTTACGATCCATTCAGTAATTGCGATTTTTTAATTAATCGAATTATTTTGCGGATTTTTCGAATTAATTTCGTTTATATATTTTTAACATAAGATATCTATAAATAAAGTAAAACCGGAAGACATTTTCACAGTAAAATAATAGTAATTACACTTCAGAGAAAGACGTAAAACACCTGGACCAACCTCAATTCTTCTTCTCTATCAGTAAAAACTCCATGAATAGAAGAGAAAATCTTCAGATTAGGTTTTATTCTTAATTAAAATTAAGTTTGGCAAACTTAAATATCTTTAACTATCTTATCTGAATGCATTAATAAAGTATAATAGATTGTAAGGAGTGGCGAACTCGAACAGCTAATGCATTGCTACACTACACTACACTGAATGTCTTGGTTCTAACTTAAACCTTCCATGTGATACATTTTCACTACAGGGGGCCATCTTTCTAATTTTAGCATGTTTTCGATCTACTAGACTCTAAAAGGTGTGTCTAGTCTTGAAACAAAAGGTAAAAACTTTTACCTGCTTCGTGGGTAGTCTTTCGACACGGGGGGTGAGTACCAATTCCTACTACCGGTAGTATCACGTGATTTATCCATGGGCGGTCCAGAGTAGATTGGGATGTGTATCTAGCACCCCGTTACTGATGCGTGGGATGGGAGTGAGCGATTCACTACCAGAATTACCCTTGTAGGGTGACAGTTGATTACCCAGAAAAAATTACATATGTCAACTAGATGTTTAAAAATTTATGTTAACATCAAATGTAAAACGTGATACGACTATTAATTAAAAAAAATTATAATTTTTTCTGTAATCTTGATTTATATAAATAACATTTAATTATAAGTAGCATTAAAATTCGTTTAATTTAATATACTAATTTTAATTTGACTTTTATATCTTCACTAATAACAAAAACAAAATGGAGACTTATGTAATTAATACTTTATAAAAAAAACAATCAAAAGTTTAATTTTGGAGAAGAAATTATTTTATATATACGAAATACTGTAAAAGTCGGATTAATATACGAAGATTTATTTTATAGCAAGCATTAAATGAGTTTTAAGTTGCGATTTTTATCGGTCTCTAGATTGAAGAACCTGATATTCTCACTTACAGTTTCACCTGCTCTCAACGGAATTGAGACTTTCGAAAATTGCTTTTTTTGATTGTTAATTCGTTTAAAAAATATAAATATTTAAGTTTAATGTAGTAAATTTTATCCAAATTACTTAAAACACTAACGCAATTTTTACGAAAATTGAAAATTAGAAAAGCACCATTCGTTTTATATTTTAAAACGTAGTATAATACCTTTCTACTAATGATAAAGAATGTATTTTAAATTTTATGAATAATTTTCTGATTTATGATTCCTCAGTTGCTAGAAAAACAGGCTTAGATTCCTAAGAGTTAAGAGAGATACCTAAAGCTATTTCATAACGCGAAAACTGACAGATAAAAAATCCTTATTTCCTGGTTTCTGTAGTTTGATAATGAAAAACGTTTGATAGATTTTTTATTTATCTAAGAATTGACTTACCATGTTCAAGTCTGATTCCAGCATGGGTTTTTAAAAATATCAAAAATGGAAAGAAATTCGGTTTATTATAACATGCCGGCCAGTCCCGGCTTTCTAGCTATTCCTGACGACACAGAGTAACGATGTTCTACTCCCAGCCACTCGAGCACTACACAATAGACTTGTGTCTCGCGAACAATGGCGAGCACGAGACCCGAAAGTGTCTTCCAGAACCCCGTCCATAGTCTCCGCCCTGTTTCTCTCCTAAACCAGTGAAAATACTGCTGGACTCGTTGAGCCGCCAATGCTTCAGGCCTTTTTTGCCCCCAGGCTAAGCTTACCGTCTCTAGTGTTTTAGACTTAACATGTGACCCCGTGTGACTTTCCGTCGCCGAAGTAAACTAAGAAAACCCATCTAAACTTTGCTTTAGAACGTAGAGCAAAACAAGGAAAAAAGTATACGTAGGAAATCGGTATCCTTATACAATAGACTATTAACATATTCCCTACAGGTATACAATACACACAAGTCTATAGATAGTTAGATTTATATACAACATACATAAGTATATTTGCATTAGATCAACCAGCACCGTAGGCCATAAAGTAGTCATAGTCGACTTTCTAAATTTTCAGTTCTTATGGTATTCATAACACATTAAAGGTGCTGATAATCATGCTGACGATAGGATAATTACATCCTAATCTCGTAAAATATCGTTATTAACGGACTAACTTGTCATTCAAATACATAAACTTAAAATTTGATAAATATAAAAATAAATCAATGTATCTGAAAGTCTTAGATTTTACACGAAACTTTACTGCACGAATAATTGCGCAACTTTACTCAAAGGATTTAATGTTTTTTTTTTTTTTTTTTAAATCTTTGGCAATCAAATTAGTTACAAAATTTGACACCAGATAGCGTGTGGAAATGTCAAGATGCAGAACTGCCAAAAAAAAAAAAGCTCATTAACATATTAAAATTTTTATCAGCGATTTAAAAACAGAAAGTGTGTATAGGCTAACTGTATAGGTGTACAAATTTAATTAATAATAATAATAATAATAATATAAGTAAAATTAAACATTTAACGAAAATATGTCGTTCCGAAGTTTACGTGTGACGTGAAGACTCGGATCGAAGTTGAATTTCGTAATGATGAAATACGAAAATCTATATTATTCAATTGGGAAGAGTGTTTGTCACGATTCATCAGCCAAGCGACTAAATGGGACGGAAACAGATTTAACAATAACAGGCAACACTGATGTGCATGCAGGTGCTAAACTGGGTCAGGTGTTTTTACGGAAGTGGACACCGGAAATACTACTATGTTAACTGATTGCTAATAAAATCAAGGTTAATTTTTACCGTTAACTCTTTGTTTTAAGTTAATACGTTAATTTATACTTTACTTACTTCCTTTACTGCCGCTTCAATTTCCTAAATAATAAGTCTTTGAAATTCTTTCTTTGCTAGAATAATCAGAATGGGACGAAAGGATCTTCACAAATAAGCACTTGTTATCGGGATTACTCGTTTCAAAAACATGAGATCTAGATTTATAGATGCAAATAATTATTTAATTTGTTTTAATCGGCTGTTGATGCGATGCGATTCCTTCGTAATGATGGTCACAACGAAAGATAATTAAAAATATAAATAAAAGAATAAGGAGAAACAGCAAAAGTATTTGTTCTCTTCTATGCATAAGGTAAATTAAACTTCCAAGAGAATATTGCAAATCATTGAATTTTTTTCCTTAAAAACAATTTGCTTATACGTTGAAACCTGTTAAAATCACCACCTTGATACAGTGACCACCTGGCTAAAGGGACAAAATTTCAAAACTGGTTCGTTTCCCATAGGACCACTCACTTAGGTAGTTTTAAGAAATTTTAACCTACTAAAGTGACCAAGAAGATTAATTTCATGGAGGAATTACTGAATTATTATTCCATTAGAATTTTTCTGTTATGATAAAATAGTCTGTTAAATTATAAAGTAAATATTATATTGTAATAGACTGTTCGTCAGAAGGTGATATGTGCTATATGTCATCATTATCGCTTGAATAAAAATTGATGATTTTAATTAATATAAATTTGTAGTTTGGATTAATCTTCCTTTTCTTTTGGGGGAGGAGAGATCACTTCCTGTATAGTGACCACCTGTAGAACCTTCCTGTAAAGTGACCAGTCAGGTCGGTCCCAAAGGGTGGTCACTTTAACAGCATATCAATAAACAGCTAAAAATCGAGTGAATAAGCTATTAATATTTTCATTAAAATTTTTATAATTTATTAAACCATATTTTCACAAGAGAGATTATTATATAAAGAAAAAGAGAAATTTTAGTCCCGATTTTCCATTTTTTTATTATTGTTTTTGGGATAAAATAAATTGATAAATTATGCCTGGAATATTTTAATATCGGCTCATTTATGTAAAAATAAATAATAAATAACCAGGAAAAAATTAACTATAGATTATATTTGAATTTTTTATTAAATCTTTAATAGTTTGAATCCATTTTTATTATAATTGAATGCATAGTATGCGAACACATTGCTCAAATGTTTTGGATAGACTTACAATACGGATTAGGGAACGTCATACTTAAAAAAGAGCTTTAAAATAATTATTATAAGATTATTTTAAGGCTCTTTTTTAAGTGTGACGTTGTAATATGTATTCTAAGCCCACCCAATTTTGTGCAATGTGTATGTATTATGGGTTATGTGCATTTAATTATAGTAAACTATGGATTCAAACTCTTTTGTCGTTACTTTAAGTATCTTGATAAATTTAATCTATCTATCAGCGCCGGATCTAGGGTGAAGCGAGTGAGGCAGTCAAAAATGCAGTTGCGATTTTGCACACAAGCTTAATTATATTTACCTTGATCTGTAAAGTCTGTGTATTTTTTTGACAGATAACACTTATCAAGGGAAAAAGTAACCAATGCTAATTAAATTGATTAATTGATAAACAATTATTAATGATTTTTGCCTCACAGAAAGCAAGAAAAATTAAACTATAGTTCATATTTATTATTAAATTTATATAAATGTATTTTTTGTAATTATTATGTTAAAATTAGTTTTAAAACGTAACTCTTCTTTTTGTATTGACTCTGGGTCACGTATAACACGGTTTCACACAACACGGTGTTTTTCAGGAACCTATCTACCGTGTTATAGGAAGGGATACCTGTATTTTTATGCATTAATGCGCATGAGTGAAGAAGAGACAGGCGCCATTTTTCTAATATTGCCTCAGGTGACAAAATATCTAGATCCGGCGCTGCTATCAATATATAATATTGAAATAAAAATAAATCTTAAAAAATTTAAATTATTGTTGCTAGAACAGAAATATTATTTTTCGTGCTAAAACAAATTTTTGTTGGTTTATCATGTTTCATAGCGCTTTATTCTTTAAATCTATTCAAATGCAAATTTTGAATGCAAACTTTTTCAGTATTTATACACAAATTTCCGTATTTGGAACATAAAATTAGATTTATCTTCTAACTGTATAATTTTTATATAAAATTTTTTGATCTTGGAATATGCTTGGCAATTAATTGAACCAATCCGATTAAAATCATCATTCTTTTTGCAGTGAATCTTTTTTTATTTATATCTTTTTTTCCTTCTTCTTCTTCTCTTCCTATTATTCGGTAGCATTATTCCGTTTTAAATGTTCCAAATACGTCTTCGAAAATATAACAGCTCTATGAATTTGACATTGCTTGAAGGGATAACTTATTGTGATTGACATCATCTGACACTGACTGATGATCGTTGTCAAAATAGCGACAGTATGAGCGAATGGAGGAACAAACCATCTAGGTTGTTTACACATCTATTGTCAAATGAAACGTTCCTTCACCATAAACTTATTTAAAAATTTATTTTATTTTTATTTTTTTTATTTCTTGAAGGAACTTTAGTGGATTGTTAAACAGTAATTGGAACTGATTTATTTAAAATGGATTATCCTTTACTTTAAAAAATGTGGCAAAGAAAAAAAAAAAAAGATGCAAAGAATGTCCATGAAAATATGCAGAATGCCAAATTTATTATTATTATTATTATTATTATTAAATATAAAAATAAGAAAAATTCCTCCATTAAAATGAGTTTGTAAACTACGTCTACGTCATTAAAAACAATTCCGAAGATCGCCGATTAATCGGAATAATGTAAAGAATTCTCTCAGACGTTTACAATAGGCAGCAAATCGTAAAACATTGATTAAATTATATGAACCTTATAATATAAAGAGCGGAACAATAGCAAGCAAAAGCCGTAAAATGAGAGATATAGGGCTATATCATTCCAACTATCAAGTCATCCAGGTGCGGCTCATCTGTTATGCCCATTCTAAATTTCATTGGAATAGAAGGACGTTGACATAGCCAGAAGGTCTATAGATAGGGATGTTTGTTTGGGATTGATATATTTAAAACTTAAAAAAAGAAAAACAATCTTAAGAATCTTTACTAAAATTAAAGACTAGATGTGAGAAATATAAATGAGATGTAAATGAAGGTAAAATCTTGTTTATAAAGATTATTTTAATCTTATCTTTACAAAGAAGAAACCAGTCTAAGAAATGATTATCTTCCATATTTTTAAAATATAAATTAGGTCTACAAATAGTCAAATTAGATCTTAGAGATCTATACATTAATAATTCGGAAACTAAACGGTCTACAAAAATAAATATAGGGAAGAAATCTTGCTATCAGCTGCTGTTTATTATTTTTAGCTATTGTATAATTTATCTTTTCAATAATCATATTTAAAAAAGATAAAATTTAGAGATTTTCATGCTTGGTTTAATATTCTACTTCTCATAAGAATGCATTATTAGCCTCTAGTTATTCTCATTTGAAAATCGCCGTATAATATCTCAATTAAAATTCAGAAAACTCATTCTATTTAATGCTAATTGCCATTTAAACTGAGATCAGCTGATGAGCTATTCAACCTAATAGCTTTAAATTCGATAAAGAAATTATAAATTAATTGGCTTAGCTTATTTTTTAAATAAAATCTCTTGAATATATCTAAATCTTTAAATGTTTCGAATATTTTTTTCAGAATAATCTTCACTATAAATCTAATATTAAACTTATAGAGGGGCATAAAATCGTAAGAAAATTTATTAATATTTGTACTGTATTTAATTAATGATTATTCATAATATAAATTATAAATATTTATCAATATTATTTATATTAATTACTTACAGGTATGTAGATGTTGACAGTTGGACTTAAAATCTAATAGTTGAAAAATTATATAAAACAATTTATAGCTATACTAGACGACAGCATCGGAAGTCAGTATTAAGTCTATGGGATTACTATACTCTCCCGTAGACTTAATACTGATTTCTGATGCTGTCCTCAGGAAAATATCTTATTTATTTTTTTAGGATTCAAACTTTTTACAAATTTCAGTATTTTTTAAGAAAATTCTTCATAGTTTCTCCATAAACTATACGATTTTACAAGATTCAATATCTTAAAAGATATGATTTACTGTCTTTTTCTATATACCGTATTTCGCAGTATAAAGAATTTATGAAGTTCTAAGTTCTTCGTAATAGTTAACTAGTATGTAAATAATCTGCATACTACATAAAGAGACGGCAGTAACGACCTCTTTTGCAAAAAATCCAAACTACAATCTATATATACTGCACATATCAACAAATAAAAAAATTCTTAATTAGTTTAATTTAATATTTTTATTATTAATGCATTATTTATTCTGCCCTATGTAAATACTTATATAAATAATTCGGAAGAAGAATACAGAATTTATATAAATAATTCGGAAGAAGAATACAGAATTTAATTTTTTTTTTCTTTTTACTACAAATAAATAATTATTTTTTTTTTTTGTCTTTTTTCTGTTAACGAATCTACTGTAACAAATTAAATATTTTTAGCTTAAATTATAATGAGATAAAGCTTTGAAAAAGTGTTTTCTTTGCGTTAATATCGCTAATTTACTACTATTTACTCGTCTATTCATATTTAATGAGATGACTTCGGGCCATTGACTGAAGAAAACTTGATATCGAAATGTCTGTTAAAACTGAAGCATCTTCCAATTAAATTAAATATATATTCCTTGCGTAGCGCTTAACTTCCGGTCGAGCCTGAAGGGAATAAAACTATGCACCTGGGATAAACTATTGGACCCATTTGTTCATTAGCAATGAAATCTGTCACGCATCTCCTCTTTAAATGCAATCAATATCTTCTATACTTTCTGTCATCGTTCCATATATACTTATGTCACAGTTACTTGCATTTATTTACGGTTCTTTCATAATTAAACATGGTAAACTATGATAAGGATGGTGCTTAAAATGGTGGTGTTAGTATAGAACGGGGCTCAAAGCGGGCGTGAACCAATAAAAATTGGGAATGTTGCTTTATGGAAGTCGGAGAGCGTGTGACAAAGACCTTCCTTTTAAAGTTATTACTTTTTTATGCTTTCATACATATTACAGTTTCATACGTAGTATGTACAAGTTTTCTGGTGAAAAAATTTACATTAATATGTTTATGAAAATATAAAAAATCAATTGGTTAAAATATAAAAGAACGCTTGTTAATGCCACTCAACTGACGTATCAGTAACATTTTCATTCTAATCTAAAAGCTAAATACATAAAAATATTTAGAATTAGTCGTGTAAAAGTACATTTATCTGAAACAATTTGTTAAAAATTGATCAGAATGTATATTTTTGTGGCTAAATAATATTTTTAAGTTGGTCATCAACGGCGAGAAAAGAACAATTAACTGTTTCTTAAGAATGTAGTATGACTGCAAATTACGATGTTTAATGAAAGAGAAGAAAGCCGTTGAAGTTAGTTTGGTTCTCTCGTAACTGGGATTTATAAGCTGGTAAAATGCCTCCGGAAACTTACCTAACGATCTCCTTATCTGTTCTTCTCGATAATTATGGAGATATCTGGGTATGGTCTAGTCATATACGTCGAGGGATGTGGTAGTTGGTATGCCCTTAATTCTTTGTGTTGCAAGTGAATAAATTATAGTTGTTAAGTTAGGATGAAGTAAGGACTGATTCAAGAGATTTTTAACTCCTCGTCCGAAGCATAAATTTTGCGCCTTTTACGTTTAATTAATTTTTTTATATTAAATATAAAAGGGAGTTTTTAAAGTCTTTTGAGAAACTATTAAATTAAATTACTTTTATTATAATTCTTGAATTTTTTTTAAAATTTTCTATAGTTTAAATTTATATCGACGCTAACTTGATTTATGTGGAGTTTAAAAATTCAACATTCAACTTGAATTGAAAAATCACTTCGAATTCATCAAAGTGAATTGATTTTTTTTTTAGTTTTGAATAACATTCAACTTGAATTGAAAAATCACTTCGAATTCATCAAAGTGAATTGATTTTTTTTTAGTTTTGAATTGATTTTTCAATTCAAATTGAATGTTGAATTGAAAAATCACTTGAAATTCTTCAAATTGAATGTTGAACTTTTGATTTTTTGAATTGATTTTCAATTCAACATTCAATTTAAAGTGATTTTTCAATTCAAATTGAATGTTGAATTGAAAAATCACTTTAAATTCTTCAAAGCGAATGTTGTATTTTTGAATTGCTTTTTCAATTCAACATTCAGTTTAAAGTGATTTTTCAATTCAAATTGAATGTTGAATTGAATTGTATGATCCATATCAATGTGTTGTTTGATTTATAAATTAATTGTAAAGAGGATGACATGAATTGATTACTCTGTAAGCTAATCAGATTGATGTTGTTATGCGTATTTATGTAAATGAAGCAACACAGGACTGTGAGTCACTCGGTATAAAAGGTGACACAACCGACGACTCAGATGAGGTGTTGTATTAACGTAAAGTTGGCGAAGTGACATTTGAGTTTCTTGTAAGGATCAACGATTGTTTGAAGTTTGTATCGGTGGTGGAGGTAGTAGATTTAAATAATTTGAGTTGGATTAAACAAGTTTTGTTGAATTATTGATTGTTGCTTTATTATAGTTTCAATAAAGCATTATTAACACTTTTGTAAGTGTTTTGAGTCTAATAAATTTATATTTTTAGTATCTAACTTGTTTGAGAATTTTTCTTCAATTTATTAGCATAAGTTTTCTAACATTGTTGTTTGTTCTAATTCTAACACTTAATCAGTACTTCTAGTTGTAAGTCCCGATTTCCAGTTTTGCTTTGCCGGATGAACGTTAATTGTTGTTAGATTATTTTTGAAGTTAATTACATTTAAGTTAGAGTTTAGTTTAAGACCTGAACTCAGGCCGAACTCTGGATTGCAGAGTCGTTAGACCATTAGGCTTAGTTTATTGATAGAATTAATAGTATTGACATTCGTTTTAATCCGCGACTTTGCAAACTTAAAACAAATCAAAGATTTATTAAAGGAGATAAGAGAGAGTTTTTACAATTTTCTGGTTTTAGAATGGCACCCAAATCAGGTTGAGGTCAATAGGCTTGGGGATCTCTACAATGAAAATGCTATTAATCAATTCCAAAAAATCCCGAAGAGAGTAAAGCAATCAACATTGGATAGATTCTTTAAAGTCCCACAACTGTAAAAAAACATGATAGATGAAAATGCAAGACTGTGTATGGATATATTAGTGTTATTACATATAAATAAACATAGTAAGAAATTATATAATTTTTAATTTTTTTTGTTTCTTTGGGTCTCCAGAACAAATTAATCAAATTCCCATAAAAACCTATGATAAATTGATGATTGGTTAATCAACAATTTGAGTAACAAACATCATCTTTGAATAGATTATGTTCATTAATTGATTACCCACTGTATATAAATTTCATTCAAATCAGATATTTACATAAGATAATGCCTCAAAATATGTGAATATCTTTTGTTTATAACATCACTAATATTGATCCAATACTAGTCATTTTCAATAGACCTGGTTTTCTAGTGGTATCTAATAATGTATAGCTCTTCAAGTTACGAACATTCTAGTTATGAACATTCATATTTACAAAAATCTCATTTTTAAATTTCAAAATCTCTTCAAAAATTTTAAGCATCATCATAGCAGAATGCTCTAGCAAGCAAATATAATGTAAAATTATGGTTAGTTAATATATTATGGCAGTATTTCAAGATGGTGATGATTACACTAAAATTTCTTGAATCAGAATTTATTCAATCAGTGAAATAAATTTCTAATTGGTCCAATTACAAAATATATTACAAAATACTGGATATAAACTTATTTCAATACTTTTGGAGGCAAAATAACTGAAATATCTGAGTTATGAAGTACTTAAGTATGAAATAACTTATATATAAATTATGTTCATAACTTGAGGAGCATATATATTATCCAATTTGGATAAAACAGCATATGAAAGTTATTGTTCCAACAAATATATAGTGCTACTTCATATATATTTTTATTCATCTTGGAATTGAAAAAGTCAAAACAAACTGAAATATTGATAATACAAAATTATAAATTCAATAGTCAGATTTCTCAAGAAGTTCAAAATATACAAACAATAAATACTAATATAAGTTAAACAGAAAAAAATACTCAAAGCAAATATCTAAAACTAAACTGAATTCTAGTATGATAATTTAGAATTAAACTGTAATTTTAATTATTAATCTAAATTATCACATTAGGAGTCAATTTGTCTTCAGATATTTGGTGTTGGTTTTATATATCAATACAAATAATTTAAATGTAGAAAAAATGAGAAGTATTATTGATTCATTCATGACAAGTATATTAGATAGACTCCCAATTAACTGGGATTATTGGAAAATGAATTTTTCTGGATAATCCAAAAAAAAAAAAATCAGACAATATGCATTTAAATATTAAAAATAAATAAATTGCTTACATGTATATATTCAATGTTCAATATTTTATTGAAAAAGGAAACAAGAAAAATTTATTTTAAGCAAAAAATGATTGCGATATTTGTAATTAAAAAAAAAAAAAAAAAAAAATCAGACAATATGCATTTGAATATTAAAAATAAATAAATTGCTTACATGCATATATTCAATGTTCAATATTTTATTGAAAAAGGAAACAAGAAATTTATTTTAAGCAAAAAATGATTGCAATATTTGTAATTTTAATCTGATTTTAATCACCAATTATCTAAGATATAAGGAAACAAATCTGAGGCATTTAAAAATCTTTCAAATGCAAATCTAAGATAAAATATCATTAATTAAATATTGTTTTTGGGTTAATCCAATCTTGGGTAGTTGGAAATCCACTATATATTTTTAATTGTAAAATAATATTTTACATTACAAATTCTGTGTTGAATTATAAATTAGTAAAAATTCTCTGACTTGTGAGTAAAATTTAATATCAAAATGATTTTCAACTAAGAAATTGCAAAAAATTTTGAATTATAGCAAATTTCAAATTGCACATCTTTGATTTAATAAGATTTCATTATATATAGAAAATACATCTAATTTGTATATAATTATAATTTAATATGTATATAATTTGTACATATATAGAATATATGTAAAAATATTTTGAAAAATAATACTCAAAAGCCCTTTAGCAGTCAAAAGATTTTAATCAGAAATGTTTTCAATGCACTTGATGTCTTCCTCAACTGCTACTATGAGTCTTGTAGTAACAGCTGAGGAAGATATAAGTGCATTGAAAACGTTTCTGATTAAAATCTTTTGACTGCTGAAGGGCTTTTGAATATTATTTTTTAGTTTGTGTTTAGTGCAGTCTCGTTGAACTTTTATTAAAAATATTTTGATTCCTAATTAAAGGATATCATACTATCAAGTCAAGATTTCATAAAATTATATCATACTATCTATTTCAAAAAAACACTAATTTTAACAAAATCTCAAATAATTTGGAAAAATATTTAACTCAATAAAGAAAATTTATAAATAATTTACACTAATTTCACATAAATAAGATTTTTAAACTCCACTTACAATCACTGGAATGAGATAATAATTGAGTTCAGGTGTCCGATAGCCAAAAATAGATATTTTTCCACTGAAAAAATAGAAAGACAGAACACCTAAAAAAAAAAGTTTTAATTATTTTTATAATTTAATATGATAAATATTTATATTTTTCAGTTTATTTAATTACTAATTAATGCTAATTATTAAAATTAAAATAATCTTTCCTTCATATGTATGCAGGCATATATGTCAGGAATTTTGTTAATTATTGATTCTGATAGTCTTAAGTTTAGTAAAATTATGTGTAAATTTTGTTCACATAATCATTGTCATTAATTTCTGTGCTTATTGATAAAATTCTAGAAAAAAATCATCCATATTCTGATTTATTTAAGCTTTTGTTTTAAATCAACAGAATGATATTCCCATCTCTTTTGTTTACTTTCTTAAACATAGTTTTAAGAAAGTATAAGAAGTAAAGTATAAGAAGTAAATTTCTAGAAAAAAATCATCCATATTCTGATTTATTTAAGCTTTTGTTTTAAATCAACAGAATAATATTCCCATCTCTTTTTTTTACTTTCTTAAACATAGTTTTAAGAAAGTATAAGAAGTAAAGTATAGGAATATAGTTTAAATAAAGTATAAGAAGTAAATAATTGTAATAAAATATTAAAAAAGAGAATAAATATGGAGAGAAAACATTCACGTGTTCAAGATTAAATCTTATTTATGTTACAATTTATGAAAAATTTATATATTTTTCTGTTCTTAGGAATAAATTTCATTATGAAAATACACATAATGTATTTATAATTAGTATAGAATTATAATTTAATATGTATATAATTTGTATATATAGAATATATGTAAAAATATTTTGATCCCTAATTAAAGATCATAAAATTATCATACTATCTACTTCAAAAAACCTGGATAAGGTGAAACTCAAAAAAGACATGTATGCATTAGAATATGCATATACAAGTAGTTCTCAGTTTACAAGTTCACAGGTTTGAGAATTTTTCAAATTTGAAATATCAAAAAAAAAAAAATAAATAAATAAATCAAAAATATAAACTTTAATTGCAATAACTAAATACTAAACAAACATTCAAAAAATAACATTTCAAAATCTATATGAAGCTAAATGATACAGTATGACTGAATTTGTAGTGGAAATTTTGGTATCTATTAAAATCAAAATAGCAGCACAAGATGTGGTAGTAGTGCTCTCTGGTTACAAGCACATTATGTAACTTTCATTCTCAGATTGTGCTTAAAGCAGCATTTTATCTGTATAAAAGCTCATCCACTTATCTCTCAATAATAATGAAGAATGAAAATTTCTTATGACATTTACATAGCTCACATAACAGGAAATAATTTTATTAAATCAAATTAAAAATCAAATTAATTACAGCACAAAAAATATATATAAATAATTTTATTATTAATTAAAACATTTTCAACCTAATTTTGAGGCTCTCAACAGTACATAAATTCTTATTCAACAAATATTTTACAACATAACAATAAAGAATGCAATTAATTCAAAATTCTTTAGAACAGGTTTTTGTTTTTAAAAATTTTTTTAAATTCATAAATGCTTTTTAAAAACACACAGTTACTACATATATATTATTTTAGCTGAAATAATGTTAGAATAATTTTAAAATACAGTATTACATATAGTTTATATATAATAAAAGTTTTTACATGTTATTCTTTATGGCCACGACAGGAAGGTTCTTTGGGTTGCTGTCATTGATTATATTCATTTTCTCTCTTCTTTTTTTGATTTCTATTGCTTCTGCAGTGTTGCTGTCTATGTTGCAAATGATGGATCTTATTATATTGGTATTATTCCAATAAATGGAGAGGTCTTCTTTGGATGCTTTAGTAACCAAGGCAGTAAGTTAATTTATCGGTTTCCTATATTTTTGTTATGTTCTTCAATTCTAGTGCTAAGGCATCTCTTTGTCCTGCCTATATACTATGAGAGGCCTAATATATACATATAGAGGCCCAAATAATAGGCAATTTTATAACTGATATCAGATTATATGTACGATACATTGATGATATATGCATCATATGGAAAACAAAACATAAGACTGCTCAAATCATACAATCTTTAATAGATGAAAGTTTAGGTTTACATTTAGGTTTACATCTAAAAGTTGAACAAATTGATAAATGAATCTTCCACTTTTTAGATATACTTGTATCTATAGAAAATGGAGAATCAAGGTGCACGCAAGGTGCATGGCAGTGCACTGGGCCAAGTTTGCACAGCGCACACCATGTGTATATTTACACGAACCAACTTAAGCCATATTTGCCATCTCCATAACTTTGCTTCCATTTAAGCTAGTAAAATGAAAATTGTATATGTTATTAAGCTTTATTCCCTCATGACCCTGTAAAAATTTCAAGCTTTAATATCAAAGTGTCTAGGAGATAAAGACCCCAGAAAATTGCAAATCTGGGCACTGACTCACTCATCAAAATTATATAGTGCTTCCCATAGGCATAGAGACCTGAAATTTAGCACAAGTATAGGTCTTAGGATACAAGTAAAAAAAAAATTCTGAAAATACCAATTTTCAATTATTTTTGTAACTTATTATTTACTTCACCCGAAGTGATTAAGCACGTTCCGTCGCATCTGGCAGTGCAGTGTTGCCTATATAGCAATCTTTTTTTAATGAATATATTGGTGAATATAATGAATATATCAATTATTACAAAATATTCTCGTGGTCTGGCCAAAGACATAGTTTACCACTTGTATTAAAACACTACTAATATGAAACGGAAAATTTATAAACATCCGTTAAAAGCAAAAATGGTGTCGCGCAAAGAATTATTTTGTTACCTTTGATTATTATTTATTTAACATGTTTGTTTAATATAATAATTTAACAAAAAGTATTGATATCCCACCAAAATCAAAAAACTGAAAAAATGGGCCAAATTCTATTCTATCAGATTGGCCACCAAAAGAGTAGAGATCTAAAACAGGTGCCAAATTCATGTTGAAAAATGAGATTTAAATACTAAAATTCAATACTGGGTCACATTTTCAGAGCTTTTAGTTGGCAAGTTTTTGAGTTATATTAAGTTATTACCCAGCTATCATAGATATTAAAACATGTCAAGTAAAAGACTGAATATGTGACACTGTATTGAATTTATTTCAGGATTTAAATCTCATTTTTCGACATTGAGGCTGGAATGGAACCTGGCACCTGTTTTAGATCTCTACTCTTTTGGTGGCCAAACAATCTGATAGAATAGAACTTGGCCCATTTTTTTCACATTTTTGTTTTTGGTGGGATATAATATTCACCATTTTCTATAAATACAAGTAGATCTAAAAAGTTTTTTTTTTGTACATACCTATATAATACAGGTATATACAAAATATCAGTATACTCTCTTGTTATTATACCAGCATGGTCTCAAGACCTTTTGAACTATAAAGTGGCAGCATTACAGCTCTTTTCCATACTTTTCATACACATTGTGTGAAGAAAAAGAATAAAGAGTCTCGCTACATAACTGCACAAGATCATAAGCTTTTAAATTGAACAAACCAAACTTCAAGGGAATTTACTCTAAATGAACTTAATACTTGCCAAATTTTATCCCTTTAGATGCTTAATGGAAATTTTATCATTTCATTAAAATTAAATGATGATTAAAATTTCTGTTAAGCATATCAAAAGATAAAATTTGGCAAGTATTAAGTTCATAAGGCCAGAAACTATGAAAGCTGTATATAAAAGTGTTATTAAATCAATGGCCTGTGCTAATGTAATAGCAACACTGCAAGATAGCAGTCAACCCAGCTAGGAACAGTAATCATATCCTGTTGTATATGATCCAATAACAGCCAACCATAATAAAAAAAGTTGTCAAAGACAATCCATACAGACACATCTATAAGAGAAAAAGTACCATCTTTGCAAATTTAAGAAATGACAAAGACTCAGTGAGCAATATGAGATCAGAAGTTTATGCAATACAAATGTACAATATTACAATATAAATCAGGGCTGGGGTGTCGGTGTCGGCAATAACTGTCTCATTGCTCATAATTTATTAGTTTTAAATTTAAAAAATATATTAAATAATTATTTTCTTTTTGGTAAATAAATAATTTTTTCAGTAATAAATACTGAATAAAAATGTGTTCTAATAAATCACTTGTGCATGTTTACTATCAGAGGAGTCAGTGTTGGTGTCGGCACATTTTCCTGCTGACACCCCAGCCCTGCTACAAATTAAGAGCAGTATATAAGTACGACAAAGAGATGCCTTAACACTAGAATTGAAGAACATAAAATAGATATAAAAACCATTAAATTAACTACTGCCTTGGCTACTAAAGTATATGAAGAAGACCTCTCCATTTATTGGAATAATACCAATATAATAAGACCCGTCATGTGCAACATACGCAGCAACACTGCAGAAGCCATAGAAATCGAAAAAAGAAGAGAAAAAATAAATATAATCAATAACAACAATCTGGTCTTCACCTGAGGTAGCACTAGTACACAAGGAATAACATATAAAAAAAACTTTTATTATTGATATATATAAACAATATGTAATACTGTGTTTTAAAATTATTCTAATGTTATTTCAGCTAAAATAATATAAATTTAGTAACTGTGTATTTTAAAAAAGCATTTATGAATTTAAAAAAAATTTTAAAAACCAAAAACCTGTTCTAAAGAATTTAGAATTAATTGCATTCTTTATTGTTATGTTCTAAAATATTTGTTGCATAAGAATTTGTGTACTGACAATGGCCTTAAAGTTAGGCCAAAAACATTTTAATTAGTAATAAAATTACTTCCTGTTATGTGAGCTGTGTAAATGTTAAAGATTCTAAAAACAGGAATTGTCAAAAAGCTATAATTCCTTATGATTTTCATGACAAATAATTTTATTATTATTATAATTTATTTGATTTTAAAGGCCATGTTTTCATTTCTTTAAATAAATAAATCATTATTTCATCATAAACTATTGATTTTACCAACCTTTATTTAATTTTATTATAGTCAAATTTCATTGTTGATAACAGAACTTGTTTTCAACATTATGTTTATGGGAAATTGAGGCTTAGTTTATAAGTTCTTATTTTATGACCTTATCCTATGAATGAATTAATTTGCAAAGACAAAAACTACTTGTATATCAACAAATTTAAATATTTTTACATGTACTGTAGTGATTTTAGGATTTTTGCTAAATTATACTTTATTCAATACAAACAACCCCCATATAACATGGTACTTCTTTAGCATGATTTTGTCTAACATGATTAAAAAATTGAAGCAATCTTCACATAGCACAGTATATATAAACTGTAGTTTCATTCTAACATAGTTTAGAATTTGCAGCAAACTTTAATTCTATATAACATAGTTTCACATTATATGAGATTTTATATGAACCTAACTACTGTGTTATATAAATGTTACCCTACTTTAGAAAATTATATTTCTAACATTATTTTTCTGTAAAATTACTATAATTTTTCTTTGATATTTGGTTTTTCTCTCATAAAAACTATTTTTAAATAGAATCATAAAATTCCATATTATTTTGTTGAAAAGTATTTCATATGTATTTTTTATTAACTATTATATTATTTTTAGCTAAATGAAAAACAGAATATAATTATTACACTGTAAAAATTTGTTTCTTGATGACAGCAGTCACTACAATTTTTGTCATTTTATATCATTTTTTTATTTTTTTTTTTTTTTTTTTTTTTTTTTTTTTTTAATGATACGGCGACCACCGAGATCTACACTCTTTCCCTACACGACGCTCTTCCGATCTATAGAATAATAAAAGTGTATAGATATTTAATTTTTTATATATATTTTTACATACAAAATTTCAAATATAAAAATCATAGAATCACAATCCTGTTTGTGTTACTATGGTAATTGTTTTAAATACAAAATTATAAGAAACTGATTATTTTAATATATTGAAAAATATATCTAATTTTTTTATAGATATATTTTGATGACATATATTCTCAATTATAAATGTTTAATAACTTTATTTATTTGTCCATTACTAAAGAGTTCTTTATAATTAAAAAACTTTTATGCATAGAGCAAAAAGTTTTCAATATTATCATCAATATGCTGATGGATTTATCAAACAAAAAGTTTTTAAATATTATGAGCCCATATTAAATAAAAAACTGTCTAATGAGAAATTAAATTTCTGGCAATCATTGTACATCTCCTCTCAGGTTTCATTCATGGAAGTAGGTTTCTTTATCTCTCAAAACTGTTAAAACTGATAATAATTTATTGGTATGTTAAACAGTAGTTGGTGTACCCAAAACTGAATTGTTTAAAATAGTACATATATTCAACTATTAAAGGAATTTATATAATTTTTCAAAAGGAAACAAATTCATATATATCAAAATTTGACTACAGTATCTTCACTTTTAAGTATGAATCAGTATCATAAAATATCTTTAAAAATATACAAATATGAAATGCCCTTTGTTTTTTGTCCCTCAAAGAATTGATCCAATTAAGATGAAACCAAGTCAATCTTTTCTTAAAGAATACATAATTCAACAGAAAATAAAATCTCAAAATATAATAATAATTAATTTTAAATTATCTATTTTCAAATAAATTGAAACTCTAAACCTCTCTTTGACTGTGATTATATATAGCATCAACTCAGGATTTGGCATATTGTTATGACTATTGAAGTTTTAAAAATCTTTATTATAGCTGCTATATATATTGATATATGATATATAGGCATTATTTTTGTATTGTAAATTTCTAATAAACATACCTGTTGCTCCAACTACTACTAATTTACTAATTAGTAACAAAAAATCTGCAGCTTTATCCAAAACAGCAGTTCTGTAAAATAAAAATTATAATTATTTTATATTTACTAATGCTTTATTAACTATACAATTAATAAACAGATATTTTTTATAACAGAATAAAAAAAAATTTTTAAATAAACTAGAATATCTATAGTTCAAGCTGAAGGAGAATAAAAAGAGTCTGCATTGAAATATATTGTTCCAAAAAAGAAAATTTGAAATTGTATGATTTTATTAATTATAAAATACTGTACATATATTTATAGTATAATTATTTCATAATTTACGCAAATAATTGGAACCAAGAAATTTTACATAAAATGAACTGTATATAAGTTGGAAAAAATTTCTCAAAGTCACTGAACCAAAATTCCTAGAAATGGGTTTGGTGAATTTGATGATTAGTTTGTTTATATTTTCAGAACATTACCTCACAATATTAATTCTAACTAAAAGGGAACATATATTGCATAAAAACAACATGATACCAGTAATATGATATTTAAAATATATACAGTATAATATGCCAACTAATTATAATAATAAAATAAGCCACTTTAATCCTCTATATTGTAAAATCGAATGGGATAATACAATATTAAAGAATATAATAATAAGGATTTATACAAGAAAAATGATAGATATATCAAGAAAATCACATATAATAAAAATATCATTAATTCGAAAGACTTCTGTAACCTTCCTGAAGCATAGGAGTATCAAATTGGCCAAATCAAGGAAGCACACTGTTAACTACAAATTTTATTATAAATAAAGGTATACCTCGTTTAATGCACACTCGCTTAACATATTTTTGCTATAACATGTCAATGTCCCATATAACATACTTATGTCCATTGTTCTGTAGCTAACATAATGCAATGGAATCTGAAATGTCTGATTCCATACAGTACATACCTCATAATAATTTCATTTTTATCATAATAATCAATTTATTTTTCTATATGTGAAACGAAATATAAGTGATTATGATATCTTGATTCTAAGATGTACACTTTATCACTTTTTAACTTCTTTGAAATCAGAATGCATTTTCTGATTAATGTTAAAACAAACTTTTCATTCCCTAATTTGAAGGAACAAATCATCATTATATCAATTGGAAGTAACAGAATTTTTTCAAGCAGCAATAATTATACAAAGCATAATAAGATATTCAAACAACATAATGAAATATAAAAATGTGCAAATAAAATCTTGTTCCAGTTAATTTAATTTACAATTGATGAGAGATAAATTACATCAACTATTTTACAAAAATTGTGAAAGGAAATACTTAAAGCAATAAAATAAAAACAAAGTTTACTTGACTGGAGTACTTTCAGTTACAACATAACCATTATCAGCAGTTCTTATGTTGTAATTGAAAGTATCCCGATCAAGTAAACTTTGTTTTTTATCCTACTGCTTTAAGTGCTTCCTAACACAATTTTCATAAAATAGTTAAATTTGGATTTTAGCAGTCTTTTGAAATTTGTTAGTTAAATTACATCAAGTCCATGACAATCATCAAAAACCACAAATCTCCTGTTTTAGATAGGTGCATAACAATTATTGATTATTAGAATTATCAAGGATTGAACAATTATTATTTAAAACATCAGAGGCTGCAATGTCTATATCATACAGAAATTCCCAATACTGCAATTAATCAATATACAGGGTGTTCCTAAAGTTAACCGACAAACTTTCAGGGCAGGTTCTACTTATGAATATAAATAAAAAATGTCTTCTGAACATAGTATCAGAAATGCATATTTTTCGAGATAAACCAGTTTTTCACCCAAAAGGCATAGAATGTATTAATCTGCGCGAAATATGTATCGACGTCCTTTATAAACATTTGAAAATCCTCCAACAACAATTCAATTAACTTTTTTTTAATTGCAAATAAAATGACCTTATTTTTTACATATTTTAGTAAAACTAAACAATAAAAACAAAGCTGCATAGTAAATGTTCGAAATGCCCTCCATCAGACTTGATACAAGCTTGTAAACGTTTGAAAATGAGAGTCTGTAAACCCATTCATAACTAATGTTCTACATTCGTAACTGCATGCTCTTGATGTCTGTAAACCCATTCATAATTCTTTCTCGGAGTTCATCAGGCATAGACACTTCAGAATGATACACTAGGCCTTTGAGATGTCCCCAAAGATAAAAGTCCAATGGATTTAAATCCGGGGATCTTGCAGCCCATGCGACAGGACCACCTCTGCCAATCAATTGATTATGGAAACGGTCATTGGAACTGTCAATTTCGTCCTTGGGTCTTATGTGCGGGCCGGCGGGCCTCACACTATCCCATGACAGATAGATTGTAAATCGCACAAAATTTACATTCTAGGTAAAACATCACGTCTCTAAAGATAACTTTTCAGAATAAATTATCTTTTAAAAATACGTTAATTGTCTTGAGAAGTATTTTAATAATACGATTTCAGTTACTTATGATTATTCAATACAGCGGAGTATTA
>AYEL01085553.1:0-14244 GCA_000484575.1 Olivierus martensii | reverse complement strand
AAATAGAAATGTAAATCTTCTGCAGAAAGCTTGTTTACAGGTAAAATATGGACCACATCTTTGAAACTAGATAGCAAACTGTGCAACATAAAAACATATGCTGTACTTGCAGCATTTGAACTATCAAATGAGGTGCCATATATGCTGCCTCCTTTAAAATCAAAGAAAGGCTTAATATGTATTTCATCAATCATTAAAATTACTTTGTAGTCAGCAGGACCAAAATAAGGAAATTTACTTGTAATATACAGTATATAATCAAAAGTGTTCTTCCTTTCATCCATTTCGATACTTTTTAAAAGAGAAAATTCTGTACTTACTGTACTAATCGAAATCGCATTATTCGAACTCGTACTAATCGAGGCCTACCTGTATATGTACATACTAGGGACTTCGTTCCTAGTTCTCCAGAATGGAAATGAAGACAGGTTGCCTGAACTCCAACCAAATGGGTTAAGGAGTGCCTCTCCACATATGAAATGCATTTAAATGAATTATCATATTAAAAAAAGTTTTAATTCTTGTATACTAATAACTCTGAAAATGTTTGCTGAAAATTAAGGATTAAGCTTAAAAAAAACTGTTTAAATAGAAATCACAAACCACCCATGGTAAAAGATGTTGAAGTGATAAATATGGTGTAAATTGTGAAGAACATTAATTCATCAAGGAATTAAATTTTTAGGTTAATAATAAGATCTTAGATTTTAAGGTTAATAATAAAAAGTTTATTTTTAAAATAATCAAACCACTAAAGGATATTGCATGATCTATCGACAATATCATTTTTTAATTTCCAATTTTTTTTAAGGCTGTTAAAATATTTTGGGATTTTGGATTTTTTTTCCTTTGGATGTAACCTAAATGCTATCTCTGTGCCAAATTTGAAGTTTATACACTTAGCAGCTAGGTTTGGAAATTTCCATTATTCATTCACTTACTCACACTATCAAATATAAAAACTATAGATATACATGTTTTGAAGAGTACATTGTTAATCTTCTTCTTTATAGTTAAATTTGATAGCATTAATGTTTTTTTTTCTGGTAAATGACTTATGAACATTTTAACATATAGTATGAATCAAATAAAATAATATGCATTTGAAAAGTTTCATAATGCAAATTATAAAGATACATTTAATAAAATTTTTTTACCTGTACGTAGAATTGAAAGGGCGCACAAAAACTGACAAAGATATAATCGCTTTGACAAGATTTCTTGTATATTTTCCTGTCCTTCCACTGAAAATCCCTAGAAACATTAAAATTTTAAATTTAAATAAAATTAATGATTTCAATTATGTAACTTTTCTTTGAATATTAAATTATAATAAAAGTAAATTATTATACAAAAATATATTTAAGTACTACATGAAAACCTGTTCTAGGAGACCACCTTTTGGCAGCTGAGATTGTGACCACCAAGCAGAGGTTAGCCATCAGAAACAGTTAGCTACAAATTTAATTTTATAAGTTGCACTAATCGAAATCGCATTATTCGAACTCGCACTAATTGAAGCCTACCTGTATACATAGCGTTGGTATTAGATATAATAAAATAATATGGTCCTCGGGCTGAAGGTTGCCCACCCCTAATTTAGGGTATCAACAAAATATAGGTGTAAGTATCATCTTTCAGAAGAATGCACTTATAAAATGTTTTGCAAACTGATAATTATATCAAGAATCTAAACTGCAATCTTCATAACTAGGTTAAATCTTGTTTTGATGAACGATTAAAAAGAGGATATCATGATTATCAAGATATCTGTAAATGAATGGTATATACAAAATTTATAAAAAATAGTTATATAAATCTAAGACTGAGATGAAAAGTGAGAGATGAAGACTCAAACATAAGTATTAGTGCCTATCAGCTTTCTTTCTATAAATTCAATCATCTTAATTTTCTCTTGTATCAAAAGTAAAAGTATTAATTAATTATTATTTAAGTTTAATATTGGTTTGGACTAATAGAATAATTATTGAATTGATTTGTGAATTAATATAAGTTTACTAACTTGTTTTATTTAATTTTCATAACAAAATAAAGCAATTTAATTAATAATTAGTTATATTATATTTTTTATTAAACTTATTTAACTTTTTGGTTTTGATAATTTATTCATTAGTTTGCTAACATATTCATTTGTTGCTATTATTCTTAACAATTTCATTATTTTTTTCTACCTTTGTATCATTTCCAGATATTTTTGTACTATTTTTAGGTTTTAAGATTTGGACAGTTATTTTCCAGTTTATGATGATCAGATTAGGCAAAAAAACTTCAGAATTATTATGAAGTTTCCAATTACTACTATGATAAAATTATGTTAGTGAAAAAGGCAATTTTGCACAATCAATCAGAAGAAAAACAATGAATTTTGTATTTATGTGATGAAAACATTCAAGCATGAAAATATAGTCTACTCAAGCATTTACATTCAAACATTTCATTACATTAGCATATGCCATGCTAAATTAACAATACGCACGAGACAGTTGATAGTATTCAAACTAGATTGTTGCCAATATAGGTTTTAATAATGAAAATATAATTTACGATTTTTAAATTTATTGTTTCTCCAGATAGATAGTTCATTTATTAAAGTTATTATTTAATAACGATTTTTCTGAAATAATGTAAAACTGAATGAGTTAATTTGTTTAAATTGTGTGAAATACTATCAGATTTTCAGTACTACATTATAAACAATTTTTATCTAAAACAAAATTTAAAAATAAAAATTCGGTTATTCATAAAGTCGAAATATTACATCTTTAAATACTCATAAATTACAATTATTAAAAAACTATGGTTCCAAACACACAACTCCAGAAACTAAATTTTTCACTTATAAATAGCTGAAAGAAAATACCTGCGTCTTTTTTTAATAGTAAAATTAATTAGTTTTATAGATTGTTAATGGATCGACTTCTTTATTAGAAGATACATACAGTAATTGAAGATTCATTTCTATCGCCACGAGATTAAAATTGAGATTGGGTTTGTGTTTTCAATATAAATCTTTAACAACTGAAGTTGTTAAAGGTTTATACTAAAAACATAAATCCGATCAGATTATTAAGACATTATCAACTTTTAATCAAACTAATAGTTTTCGTTGATGAGAATTGTTTAGAAATGAATAATTTTGTTTTTTAGAACGAAGTGTATTCGGAATCACAATCTATCAAAATAAAATTTCTACCTTTTTAGTCGAAAACGTTTGCGGTTCATTGAAAAAACGTGGAGTTGGTCGAGGAGACTTTAAAGTTGCCATTTGAAATTTGTTTACTTGAGAATAGCTGAAACTACCTGTAATTTAAAAACTTTTATTATATTAAATAGAATATAAAAAATTTGAACATCACAATGGTGTTAACCTTATAGAGAAAATTAATTGGTAAAAAAATAGAAGCAGCATCAATATTTGTTCATTTTCTTAACTCGAACTTTTAACTTAACTTAAACCGCCATTATCCTAAATATGACAGATCTTGTGATTGGTGAAAAACTTCATACTTAGAATACATCGCTAATTTTTTTAATTTTGAAATTAATCTTATAAAATATTCTTATAAATTAATTAATAATTCTTATTAATAATTAATTATTAGAATTTATACTTAATATTTTGTTTTTTAAAATTAATTAAAATAATAAATAAACTACTAAAATGCCATCTAGAGTAAACATGTGCCTAAAAAATCAACTGGTAGAAACTACTGTACATATAATTTTGTAATGCTATTCTTGTATTTTATATAATACTAGTAAACCTGTTGCAGATACGCCAGCAATAAAAGAATATGTTGGTGATCGATGAATGATTTTATAATTTAATGATTTCAAAATTTAATGCAATTATTAAGCAAAATGAAACTGAATTGATGGCATCTATTACTGAAGATATCTGATTGAGATTGCTAATTTTATCTGGAATAGTTTGGTCCTTACTTAAATGTATTATTACAGTATCAGAAAAGTAGACATATTGTTTCAAATCATCATTGATTACAAGTGATGCCACAATGTGAATCCATATCTATCTTACACAACAGAAGTGATGATGACTGTTCAATAATAGACCAATCATCAGGCAAATTTATACTTTTTATTTTTTCTAACAGTTCATTGTATGATGATTCACTTATATGTACATCATATTCTGCTTTTGATTTTAAACTTGCCGAAATGGCTTCTGTAAGGGCTTTGTTTTCAACTCGCATCTTTTTTGCATCCATACTTTCTCTTCGAATGTTCCTATTTGAAGATAAATAAGAAGGACAATCTGGAAAAATTTTTGGAACAGCACCAGCAACAAGACGAGGATGCCCCAATGCTGCACTAATTTTTTTCCCCGTGTTCTCATCAAATATTTCTTCAGTTCGTTGAATATCTGCTTCAATGAAGTGCCTCTCATAAACCTATAACAAACAAGAAATAAATTAAGATTAAAAAATAAATAAAAATAGCAACATTATTAACAAGAAAAAGCTGACCACCATTAACATTCATTTTATAAATTAATTACTATCTATAATTAATACACAGCACTTAATATTTATATATTAAAACTTAGTAAAATTAAAATAATAATATATCATTTCAGCACTGTTATAACATTTGTTGAAAATATCATCACTATGAATTTTTAATATTTTTTAAATTCTTGTAAACAGTATTGTTTGCATACATAGAACATAACTTAGTAATTTGTCATACATTCTATATATTTATGAATAAGAATTTTATGGGACATTTAGATTTAGAATGTATAAGAATACATTTCTTATCTACTTTGTTAAATTTATTTATTGTACAATGGGAAATCTAATAACATATTTATGGATAAAACATGCTATTTGCAAGTTGTATAATAAGATTTGTAGATGTAAGATATGTAGTACAATTACATCTATTATCCTTATTAATATTCCTTAATGTATTTTAATCTCGCAAATTAACATCATGAATTATCAAGCAAGGAAAAGACACTGACCCTTGATGAACTACTTGGCTTAAAATCCTTTCTTGGGATGGCTTTAATCCAGGCTTTTCGAAGTTCTGGTTGTTCTGGGAATTTAAATATTGATACTTTGGGGCCATTATTGTAATTGCCACGACAATTGATAACAGAACAGTACGATGGCATTTCTTATATATCAAATTTTGTTGAAATCAATAATAGCTCTCCTGGAAAATTGAAATAATATCATAAACAAGGTATTAAGACATAGTTGGTAAGATTGCAATGTTTGCAAAATGTGTACTTTTTTGGAATGAATCTTTAATATGATGGAATTGTCGATTCGCATTTTTAATCATCAAATCGGAGGGGGCGAATCTTTAATTCTTTAACATGTATTGCAGAAACACTAAAAGAGTTCTAATATGGCGCGTCTATTATAAATTATCTGAAGCACTCGCTGAAGATGCTGCACAACATAATTAACCATGAGAAAATATTTTTTTCTAAAAAAATTCCAATTGAATTCAAAGATTTATCTCGAATCTTAATTATTTGATTCCATATGCTGATTCCACTGGGAACTTCTTCGCTATTCAAATGGAAAATCATGATCACTTGACTTAAGTGATTCTGGGAATTAAAGCATATTCGCCAACTTGGCACACATTGATTCGTTTCTTTTCATTCATTTTCTCAACGATTAATTTAGCGCTGTTGGATAATCAATCTGCTGTTGCCTTATTTTTTAACAATGCTACAATTATTCTGCATTTTATATCCAGTTAATTAGGAGTAATTCCAAAAGTTTCTATTGAATTTAATTAAAATACTCCACTGGGATTAAAGTGTTTCGCCAGGGGTGTTAAAAGAGGTCGCTGGGCCGGGAGAAAAATTTACATGGGAAAATAATTTTAAAGTTATAAGGTTGGAGCAATTTATTATCCTGTTTCGGACTCTAAACTTCAGCACCTTCCTTCTACGATTAATTAGCGCGTAAAAAAATTGCAGGATGATGTCCGCCCCCTTTGAATCCCAGGCCTGGAGAATTTTACCCCATCTCTCGTCGGCTGCTCATTGAAAGTGTCTCTGCCTTGAGGCACACTGCCTGACTGCCATGAACACCATTTAATCTTTCTTGACGTCATTAGACATTCTATCCACTGACAAACGATCGTAAAGTTTAGAAACAGGAAATTCAGTTGTTTTTCTTGCTCAAAAATGTGATGTCAATACATATGGATGTAAAGTCGTTCAGATACATTACTATGGGTATAATTTTAATGATTATAAAGCCCGCAATAATTGTACGAAACAAAAGAGATAATTTATAGATAGGTGAAAGTTCATAAAAGAATTAGAGATGAAATTCGGTACCGTTTTCGAAATATGCATACTTTTCATACGAATCTTTAGCACAATGGAATCGATGACCGTGCATTAAATTACGTGTGGATAGGATGGATTGTTAACTCTAATAAATAGTCATTATTATAGCAATCTACTCGAATATATCTCTGACTTGAATCCTGTTCTTTTTGGGATCGTTGACTTATAGATTGAACTTCTTTCGTTTGGTACTACTATTATCGGATTTACAAAATTAAAATTATACCATCTCGCGGTTCGAAATCATCTTGCACGCAAGTTATTTTGTGTATTTTTCGTGTCTATTATTGCTCTTTTGTTGTTTTATTACTGTACTTTAGTCTATATCAGCGTTTCTCAAACTTTTTTCATTCACGACCCCATTTTTCATTACGAGATTTTTCGCGACCCCATTTTTAATTTATGAGATTTTTCGCGACCCCAGGTATTAAATATGAAATAAAACGTACAAGTATATAAGTCATTTACACACTTATTAAGATGAACACAATCAACCAACCACACCGAAAATTCATATGTTGTCATACGTTAAATATTGGGCGTTTGTGAAATTACATATAAACTGAAATTCAAGTGTTTGAATTTAATTTTTGCGACCCCAGAATTTCGCTTCGCGACCCCTTTTAGGGTCGCGACCCACAGTTTGAGAAACGCTGGTCTACCTGATGATGAAATCTACTCGTGCTAACTTGTTGTTCGGAGAAATGATCGTTGGTATATAGAGTCCATCGCGAATGTTTTCCCCAATAGAAGTTCCTAATTTTGACACGACTATAGATTGACAAACATCTTGACCAACTAAGAAATCTCGTAGAAAAATTTAAGGATGAGCATATTTTGGTATAGTATTTCGATTACAGACATGAGCTCTCAAGGAAACGGATGGACTGTAATCGGACTGATTAATGATCAACTACTCGCTCACCTCCTCTAAATTTCTCTAAAATCATTTGATAAAACTATTTACATTTGATAGTAGTAAATAGCAGGTTAGAAAGGAATATTCTATTTTATTTTCACTCGCGAGAAACAGCGTCACGACACATCGCTGACAAAAAAATAGATATTAAAATGGAAGATGTTTGTAAAATTTATTGATTTTTGTGTTATGTTAATTATTCTATATCCTCCTCATCTACTAATTAATGGCCGCGTGTAAACGCTTCGGCTTTCCACTCTGGAGGACCCGGGTTCGAGTCTCGGGTCCCACCCCTTGAAAATATTTATCATGGGGTCTGCGCCCGGCCCGTCGATCCCCGTCCTCCCACAATCCGGCTGACCCCTCCGCAGGGGTGGGCAGCCTGTGGAAGGGCTTGTTTCGCCCCGTCACTTAGTATTCTACCTGAATGGAAAGTGGCGTCATCTGTTAACAAAAAAATTGCATAATTATCGTCTGAAAGATAAGATCTAACAACCTACCAACCAGAAAGACCACATCTCGGGCGGACACATCGCCCCATCTATCGAATAAGTTATAAAATTATGCTATATTTGAATTTTTTAATTTTTTTTAGAACGGGTATTTAAAAAAAAAAATATTTAATAGTCACAAACTCTAAGGTCATCTCATAGAAACTCAAATCAAAGGGATTTATAAAGTTTCATTGTATAGTCTTTGAGCTATTTCAGTCTGAAGTTGTATGTGACACTAATGAAGATAAACAAATTATTATATAGATGGTACACATAATGTTATCAATACTGGTATTCGAGATCCAAACATTTTGAGTAAAACAGAATAAAATTATACAAATTTTATTCCAGATTTGTTTAATTTTCTCTATTGATGCTGAACTCGAATTTCATATAATATATGACATTAACCAACAAAGACTAAATTAACCAACAAAGACTAAATTATATAGATAGAAAAGATGACGTCAGCAACGAGATCGAGTAGTAGTGAAAAGGCCTTCTTCTTCTAGGTGGCGGTGGTTATACATGGACAGTCTGTGACATCAGCAACGAGATCGAGTAGTAGTGAAAAGGCCTTCTTCTAGGTGGCGGTGGTTATACATGGACAACTAGGGGTACTTCTGCTAGACTAGATAGAATTTATGTTACTGAAAACAAGTTTAAACTAAACAAAACGGCAGTATACGATATAAACTACGACATTTCTGATCACTATATTATTGATGCTGAACTCGAATTTCATATAATATATGACATTAACCAACAAAGACTAAATTATATAGATAGAAAAGTATATGACCTTGAAGATTTTCAACTACAAATAAAGGAAAAACAATCTAGTTAAACAGGATATTACATGGAAGAAATGGGGGGAAGTTAAGAAGTATATATTAAACAGAGCTCTTTATTTTACGAAATTACTAAGAAAACAGTCATTTACGAAACAAACTATATCAACGTACACTAACAAATCTGATAAATTGTAATGGTTCGACAAACAGATTTGAGACTCAAATTTACGATTTGCAGCAACTTATTAATGAACATCTTTATGTTAGTATAAGATTAGAATATGAAGAATATAAAATTATGAATATGCATCCCAATCAGACTGATATGAGGATATTTTTTGGTAAAATTAGAAAGCTTAATAATAGAACGACTATTGATACCTTAACTCTGGATAATGGCTCTGTAATAACTAATAAATCTGAAATTTTAAATTTTCTTTATAATCACTATAGTAAATTATTTCAGAAAAGTGACGGTAATCTCCAATTATGGAATTTTTTGATGATGTTATTAAACCTATGAAGGTAATCACTATAGTAAATTATTTCAGAAAAGTGACGGTAATCTCCAATTATGGAATTTTTTTTTGATGATGTTATTAAACCTATGAACGATAATGAAATTCAATCAATTCAATCAGTAATAAAAATTGAGGAAGTGTATAATGCAATAAGGTCTCTTAGAATTAATAAAGCAGCAGGTATTGATTTAATTCATTCCGAGTTTTATCGCTCTTTTAAAGAAGATATAGCTGAAATATTGACGCCTCTATTCAATTCAGATTCATTTCCCGAAGATTTTAACACTGGATTTATTAACCTTAATACCAAAAAAGAGAAATATATATAAATGATATTCGACCGTTGACTCTTCTGAATATCGACTACAAAATATTTAGTAACGTCTATACTACTAGATTGGTTACAACATTACCACGATATATTCTTTCGACGCAATCAGCGGGTCTAGAACATCATGTTTACGAAATTAGCGACACGGTTGTATAAGGACAAGAATAAGAAACTATCCATTCTCCAAATTGATTTTTCGAAGGCATTTGATAATGTCAATCACAATGTTTTGGAACAGATTTTTGTTAAACTGGGATTTGAATATGACTGGATTGAAAGATTTATGACTATATATCAAAATGCAACATCACATATCAAGATTAATAAATTTATAACAAAGAAATTTTCTGTTGGAAAAGGAATAAGACAGGATTGCCCAACGGCATATCAAGATTAATAAATTTATAACAAAGAAATTTTCTGTTGGAAAAGGAATAAGACAGGGTTGCCCAACGGTGATGATTGTTTTTGTTCTATACCTAAATTTATTATTAGAAAAAATAAGAATTGAAAATGAAATTAAAGCCATATACTTACCTGAATGTCCTGAACAGATAAAATTCATCGCACACGCTGACGACGTAAACTTTTTCATCTGTGAAGTTGAGTCCTATAAAAAAATTAAGGAAATTTTGAAATTTTTCTGTCAATTAACTGATACTAAAATTAATTATGATAAAACTTACGTATATAATGCCAGTAAAAATTTGATTATCACATCTATTGAGAATATTTTTCCTATTGTTGATAAAATAAAGATTTTGGGTATTTTTTTCGGAACGGATGAGAACAGAGTTAATGCGGATAACATAATGACAAAGGTAAAAGATGCAATTAATTAATTCGATAATATATGGCTGTATATGCCAGAACGAATCTTAGTAATCAAATCCATCATCTTCGGGAAAATAATTTATTATATATACTCTGTGATGCTTACTAGATAAATTTTTTTGGCAAAGCGGCGTAGAATTAAAAACGAGAAGTCTGATTAAAAAACCTAAACAAATGGGCGGATGGGGCTTAATTGATTTATATTAATCCATCGTCTTCGGGAAAATAATTTATTATATATACTCTGTGATGCTTACTAGATAAATGTTTTTGGCAAAGCGGCGTAGAATTAAAAACGAGAAGTCTGATTAAAAGACCTAAACAAATGGGCGGATGGGGCTTAACTGATTTATATATTTTTTTGCTATTTCTACTCAATTGTCGCTTATCATTAATACTCTTAAGACCAATTGTCATCCGTTGCGATATCTTTATGTATACTTTTTGGGACAAAGTGTCATACCTTTTACCTCTATTGATTTGACCAATAAACATAATAAAACTGTCTCCTATGTTAACACTTGAATTGACTATTTATTGAAATTGGATTCATCTTTTTCTACTGTGACCTCTCGCATTAAACCTACCTGTAGTTATGATATTATTTATGTATACGATGACATCCCGGACATGACATGTATAAACTGGAAATGAGTACATGACTCCTCTTTAATACCAGAAGTGCAAGAGTCGAATTGGCGTTATGCCGTCGAAGCATATGCAACTAAAGATCGCCTACAAAAAATTCACAGAATAGAACATAATAAGTGTACTATTTGTAATTTAGAGGAGACCTCTAAACATATTGTGACTAAGAGTCGAATTGGCGTTATGCCGTCGAAGCATATGCAACTAAAGATCGCCTACAAAAAATGCACAGAATAGAACATAATAAGTGTACTATTTGTAATTTAGAAGAGACCTCTAAACATATTGTGACCGATTGTAATAGAGCTAAATATCAATGGACCTGGCAAGGCAAACTTTTTAAGTGTTATATAACGACAGATAACATCCTCAATCATAGTAAATATAAAACTTTTAACACCTATGTCTTTAATTATTTGATATCAAGTATCAAACGACACCTTTGGAAAGCGCGATGCGAAACATTGTATGAGAAGAAAAGAATTACCCCCGGACTTATTAAAACACGAGTATTAAAAGACCTCAAACGTAAGATTCAAAGTGACTATAGATCTTTTACTACCACCCAATTTGATAAATTATATTCAAACACAACTGGTGTTGTATGGAACGGAAACTCAATGAGTATTGAAATTTTGAATATTTAAAAATAATGTTTTATTTTCTACTTGGTTATATGTGTTCTTAATTGTTATGCTTATCATTTTATTTTAATCATTCTGAAATCAATTTTATTGCTGCTTAAGTTTGGTTTGGTTTGGTTTAGTGGCGCAAGGGCCTCCTGGACCAAGCTGTGCCAAGCACAGGGTAAAATAACAAAGGTGTATTGTAGAGATACAGAAAAGCAAGTATTGTAGGAAAGCCCAACCGTTTCCGCTAATGTTCGGATCTTTCTGCAACCAACTGTACGTTTCTAATTTTGTAATTGTGAAGTATGTACACATGATGAATTCGTTCATATCATCTGTTATGATGTTTGGGTATTTGCTTGTGAATTTATCATAGAGTTCCCTTCTGTATCTTGTAATGTAGGTTTCTAATTTTGTAATTATGAAGTATGTACACATGATGAATTCGTTCATATCATCTGTTGTCCATGCATTGGTGTGATTTTCCAGCCTTGATGGTGTCTGAGTTTTCAGAAAAACACTTTGGCTGGTTGGGTTCTGATGTGGTGACCAATTTCCTACTGTGGGTATGTTTTATTGCAGTAGCCAGGCTTGGGTTAGTGCTGCTTTTGCCACCAATGGCCAAGGGAAACATTACTGTAGGCAGGCTTGGGTTGATGCTGCTTTTGCCACCAGTGGCCAAGGGAGACTACTGACCTCTGCCTAACTCACAGACACGGACCTTGTTAACCCGGGCGACGTCCAGTCTGGTATGCTTTCATGTTCTGCTTTGTATCATTGCATACTAATAAAAAACCACCGAGGTGGGAACACCTGCAAGCATTTAGTTGGGCATAATGGAATAGCCTTCTAGCTCAGGGTGACCCTACTATAAAAAGATTTCTGACTTGCATCACCTATTCTGGTCACGTACACCCCTCCACCACTTTGAGGCAGCTTAGCAGGATTCAGGAAGGGTATAATAATAATATTATTATTATTATTATTATTATTATTAATAATACAATACCACTAAAAAAAGTACAGACACTTACAGCTTACAAAAAAGGCATTCGATAGCATACCACATTCGTGGCTCACAGATACCGCAACTCTATAAAATCAATACCACACATCACATTCCTATGCAACATAATGCAACACTGGAGAACAATACTACATATTACCATAAATAACAACAACATAGCCACAGAACCCATACACATTAGACGTGGTATTTTCCAGGGTGATTCCTTGAACCTACTCTGGTTCTGCCTCGCCCTAAATCCACTTTCCAACAAACACAACATTAGACAAAACCGAACAAAATAATATACACAAACACAATCTTTTTTTACATGGACGACATTAAACTGTATGCCTCAACACAAATGCAATTACAACAGCTGTTAGCAAATCACGCACACATTTTCAAAAGACATGCATGGAATTTGGCCTCGACAAATCCAAAACACTCCACATTGAAAAGAGAGTCCTAAAGAAAGCAGGCTCCACTTTCAGCTGTTACAAATCACGCACACATTTTCAAAAGACATGCATGGAGTTTGGCCTCGACAAATCCAAAACATTCCACATTGAAAAGAGAGTCCTAAAGAAAGCAGGCTTCACTTATGGAGACACTATCGAATCCATGGAAGAGGGTGAAGTGTACAAGTATTCGAATCCATGGAAGAGGATGAGGTGTACAAGTATTTGGGATTCCAGCAAACCAGACTCACAGAACAGAAAAAAACTAAACAAACACTGTCAAAACTGTACACCAACAGATTAAATAACATTCTCAAAACGCATCTGAATGGAAGAAACAACTGTACACCAACAGATTAAATAACATTCTCAAAACACATTTGAATGGAAGAAACATAATGATAGCCATTAACACATTTGCCATACCTATACTGACTTACTCCTTTGGAGTGATACAGTGGACACAGAACTAGAATAGCTAGCCATACACGAACACTCTTTCCTACCGGTTTGGAATGTCTCATTCCAATCTCGTAGGAAAACGCGTATGTTAGTGCTCAACCACACGCCAAGCTTGGCGCGTATAACTCTGCACGTCGTTCCATCTCACACGAAAGAACTTGATAAACTTTTGTTGTTTGTGTACCGCTAGGCGCCAGGCTTAAATATTTCGAGTCTGACTTAACTGTACATTTTCATTCTACAAGAAAACTTATTTTCGTTTGCAAATTTCATAGTGATATATTTTTTATCACTATGAAATTTTATTTTATTTAAAATTTCATAGTGATATATTTTTTATCTATGATGATGAATGATACAAGGTAAATAAAATATATTTTCATCTTTGCTATATTTGATTAAAATAATTTAATCTTGATATATGAATGTCAACTGGCAAATGATATAGTCAACTAAAAATTTAATATTTATAGCAAATGTTTATAATTTATTTATTAATATATGCTTTTGTATATATTTTTAGATATTTTCCAAAGGAATAATTACTTGAATTTATTGATTTATATAGACAACATGTTGCATTATGGAAAATTATATATAAAGAATATATGAATAAAAATTTAAAAAATGAGGGATATAAGGCACTTACAGACGTTTGCAAAAATTTTAGCCTAATGCTAATCGCGATTTTGTTGAAAAAATTCAGTCAATACGTCTTCGTATGATTGTCCAGTCGCTAAAAATCTAAGCGTTGCTATAAGTCTCCTCTAGAGGAATTGAT
>AYEL01085551.1:0-37697 GCA_000484575.1 Olivierus martensii | reverse complement strand
TTATTTATTCTGGAATGTTCTGTTTAAACTGTATTTGCTTAATGTATGGTACTGAAGAGGAGCCTAATATGGCTCGAAAATGTTATACCAATTAAAAATTCATACTTGCTATTTAGTGCTGACTTTTAATTACTTATTTAACAAAAGATCATTTTTTTAATGATAGTACATGCTATTTTAAGATCTGGTTATGATGGCATAATCAGTCTTCTGAACATTCAAGTAGCAGAGAATACCAGCATTTGATTTTTTACAAAAATGTTGCAAGATTGAAATTTGATACCAAATATTTATACTTTGTCTTATTTCTATTATCATCACTTCATTACAATGCATTTGTTTTCATAAAATTTTTTCCTCCCCACTCATTCCTATCCACTTTCATTTTCAATAATAGAGAAAATCTCTCTGCTATTCATTCCTTCATTGCAGAGAATCTGCTCATAAGGGAAACAAAAGTATTTGTATTCAGTGGCATAGCTAAAGTTGTGTGTGCCCTGATGCAGAATATAAAATTGACTCCCAGCAAAATTTTACACTGTTTACAGCTAAAACAATAGTACTTGCATTGATGAATCTAAGAATAATAATTCATTTTTATTAATAACTTACCTAAAATAATTTTTTCTTTTGTCTTCACAAAATGATCGCTAAGTTCTTTTATGTAAACTTTCTTTGCTCTTTCAGTAAAATATGCACCCCCTTCCAGTTTGGACCCTGGTGCAGAGGCAACAATTGCACCATTGTAGTTACACCATTGCTTGTGTTTAGTATAATGTATTTATTAATTTTGTATAGTTAAAAGTTAATGTTGCACAAATAATCCTGATTAATCTGCCTTATTTGGATTAAAATTCCCTTGAGGTTTGTCTAGTATATAAAGTTTAAGCTTTAATGTTGCACATTTTCTAAATATTCATCTAGTGAATATAATCCAGAAGGCAAAAAACTTGGTGACAAATGTAGTCCAGGAAATAATAATTTTTTTAAAAACTGTCTTCAAAAATCTGGGATGAATAGTCATTTTAGTATAGATCAGGGGTCTCCAAACTTTTTGCCGTGAGGGCCACATTGGGTACTTCAGCATTGTTCTGTGTGCCATAGCAAAAAAAAAAACTCCAGAACTAGATATATGAGTTTTATTGAAAGCAAATAAACCAATACTATAGCAAAGCAGATATAATGAATAGCTTTTTTATTTCATTTTGAATTCTTAAAAATTTTTTTCTTTGTCCATTTTAACTGACCTTTTACAGTCAGAAAGATTGTAACTTGGATTACAGTTACTTTTTGCTATTCGGGAATATATTTTGAACCCAATTTTAATTAATGCATTTGAAATATATCAACATTGTGTTTTTTTGCGGATTCTTATTGAAAAATTAGTCCAATTGGCATGCCGGATAAAATCATATCACGGGCCGCATCTGGCCTGCTTGCCATAGTTTGAAGATTCCTGATATAGATGATCAATAATTTCAGAAATATTTTGTAATTGGAGAGGGTGAACTAGTTTACATTTACTGACAGAAAGCTTTGTTTTGAAACTACTAAATATTTAAAATTTTATAATCTGTTCTAACTTTTTTAATCAATGTTTTTGTATAATATACTGCAAAATTATATTAGTGTTTTGCAGGAATGTATTATAGGAGGAGCAATTTAGTACAGTATAAAATTCCTATGGTGCAGCTTCTTATATTTTATCTCTGTAATAAATATTGATGAAATTTTTATATAGATGTTGTTTTATATACATTTATATTGTATATATATACTTATATTTTTGTTACTTATGTAAATTTAAGTAAAGATAAAATTCAAATTTCACTACATGGGGAAAAACTCTTACTGCTCTCCTCTGGATCTGCACTTGGTGCTATACTGACTTCATACTGTAATTGATCCAGGAACTTTTTGTTGTTATTTTTTATTTTTGCATTGTACATTTTGTGAATATTAGATATTTCTTCATTGTAAGTTAATCATATATTTTCCAATTGTTGTTAAAATTTTACTAAAATAACAATTATAAAAGTTATTTAAAAAAATAATACTATAAGCAGGTGTTAATATTTATTGTTAATTATAATATGCCTGCTTTCAGTGCTTGTTTTATTATCTATGATATTCTAAATAGAAAAGTATAGATTTTAAAAGATAATAGACTAAGTTGGAGATCAAATATCTGCTGGCAATGTTCATTTTCTACTGCATTTTTAATATCTGAAGCAGATGACTATTATTTAATTTATAGAAGATAATGTCTAACTTCATATTTAAATAATACAAATTTAAAATACAAAATAATTTTAAAATATTTTCAGATTAGACCATTTTCTAAAATTGAAATATTATGTCTGACATGTGTTTTAGAAGAATGTCTGCATCATATGAATGTCTTAAAAGAGATAATGTTAACAGATGCTTTGTATGCTGAAAGCAGTAAAACTGTAAGTATACAATATTATTTATTGGTGGTGGTTGTTGTTGTTTAGAATTAGAAAATTTTTATATAGTATCAAGCATGAAACCTGTTACTGTACAGACTGAAGTTAAGTAGAATAAAGTCTTTAAATTGAAAAGTGTTGGATTATAAAAAATAAAAATACTAATCATGCATTACTGGCAAAAACATTGACTAGATGAGCAGAAAAAAATTTTTGTGAACAATCTATTGACAATAAATGTATTTTATTGTGAAATAATATTCTCTTAAAATATGTATTTGTCTATAAAAATGATAAAATAATGTTTACTTCCATAACCTCTGATATAAGTGTATTTGGTGAAATGTTTCTTTCAGGAGCAGACTTACCGGTAATTTTCTAGGAACTTGGGCTTAAGGTTTTTTCAAGCATCAATTTTAAAATTTTTAAATAATAAATTTAAAAAATATATTTTATACAGGAAACAACATTTTATTAATTAAGTATTATAACTGTGACAAGTATTAAGTAAAAGTATCAAAGAAAAAATTATAACATGGAAATTTTATAATAAATTATTAGACAGAATTTTTTTTGGACAAATTAACCACATAAATTGGGGATCTGCTGTATATATTTTGTGAGCATGGCTTTAACAATTGCAAGTATAAATTGAATTTTTGTATAACAATTATAAAAGTTATTTTTCAGTTTTATTGTAAATTTAATGCTGATTTATTATTTTAATATTTTATTTAAGTGGTAAAATACAATAAAAAGTATAAACTTAATAAATTTTAATAGTGTTTTTAATTTTATTCAATATATAAATCTTATAATTATCTTAAATCTGAGGAAAACTATAAATATTTTACAATATTAAATAATTTCAGTTGAAAATGCACAATATAGACTTGCACATATTACTTATAGAAAATTAAAATCTAATTTATATTTTCAGAAATCTTCAAAAGACAAAGCAATATTTTTGGATTGCAACAGTAAATTATTAGCTGATAGGTAATTTTTTTCATACTTCTTTATTGAAATTTATTATTTTTTATATTTTAAAAACTTATATTTTAAGATTTACTGGTATATATAAATTTAACAAATTACATACAAATTTTATGTTATAGTGTATACTTGTATACATAATTTCTTACAATATAATTTTGAAATATTAATTATATTTTTAATAACAAAATTATTTTAAAGTTTTTGATTCTACATTTATTATACATTCACTCAAAACAAATAAGCCAAACAAGTTCTAGTGATACAATTTTAAAACTATAAATTTAATTAATTAATTAAATTTAGATTAAGATCCGACTCTGACTATTTAACAGGTTGCAGAGTCAGAGTTGGGAGTTAGAATTTTTGGGTGGAGAATTTTAAACTGTCGGGAGTTGGAGTTGGACCTTACAAATTTTAGGGAGTTGGAGTTGGATCATTTGCCATCTGACTCTACAACCCTGCTATTTAATATTTAATAATTTAATTGTAATTAAGAATAATTAGTAAATTTACAAGAGTGTATCCAAAAAGTTCCATTTATAATTTTCCACTCTAAATATTCCTTTTTTTTTTTATCAGACATATTGAATAGTTGTATTTAGATGTGATGTGGCAATACTGTGTGTCTTCCTTTCTTAATTTTTTTTGCAAAGATTTACATTGTTATAAGAATAATATATAAAAATATGACCATCTTTATTTAAATATGGCTCTACATGTTGGTAAACTACTGTGTCAACCTTTAATGTTCTGATATTTTCCTTTATAAATATCCATACTAAGCATAAAACAATATGTTGGTCATAATTATAAAATTTGATATCATATTTTGCTTTTTTAACTTTCTTATGATTTCTAAAACATAAGTATCCATGGTGAAGAAGTAATGATTCACCTAAATAAAGTTATTCATTAGGAGAGAAAGCTTTTTGAAAATTTTGAATAACTAAATGAAATAATGAAAGAATTTTTTGTAATTTATCATTTGTTGATACAAGAAATAATTAAAACATTGAAGAAGAATTTCAAATCTTTTTCCTAACATAACATGAAAAATATAGGATGATGATTAAGCAAATCTTTGGAAAATATTTTTCTTAATGATAGAAAACCAAGTTGTCCACATAATAAGCAAAGTCCAATAAATTTGTTTATTTCTTTTGCATCAGTTGATACCTCAGAATAATAGCACTCAACACAACAGTAACGACATGCTGCTGAGTGCTATTATTCTGAGATATTATGTTTATTCCTGTTATCAGCAGTTTGTTAAGATTTTAGCAGCAGTTGATTTAAAACTTTAAGATATTGAAATTTTTAGATTTAGATAAAGATTGAAAACTTCATATTTTTTTACAATTATTAATTGTTTGCATCAAGAATTAGGTTATTTCATCTGTTCAAATCATTTTGAAAACTTCAAATGGAGTTTCATTATCAATTAAACCATATTTCTGCTTGTTCAAAAAATAATAAACATCACAGCACTTAAGCAGGAAAACTCTTTATTTAGAAGTATTTTTGGCAAGATATCATTTTCTGATTAATTTTATGCCAGCAGAATTTGTATCAAAATTAAAATTGGATATATCTGTTTGTGCTATGCATCCACTTACCTTTAGTAGCATCCAATATTTTCATTGAAAATATTTCCAATATCATTATTCCCATTTTATGAATTATTTTCTATAAAAGATGCATCAGTATCACTGATGGATTTGTCTTTATTTGAATTTATAACTAAGATCATCATCATTACTACTAAGTTCTGAACTATTGAAATAGAAATCTGAATTCTAAGAACAGAATTCAGATTTTGTTTCAGATCATAAATAAAATAAATCTGAATGAGCTGTCTTCACTGAATTTTTCATAGAATTTGCGAACTTTATCTTCATCACCTTTATCCATGAATAATGCCAGTTAACTAATTATTAAATAATAAAAGCATAAAGTATGATCAATACTTGCACTGACAAATTATATTGCAAATGTACATACAATAGTTATTTATTAAAAAAAATAACTGTAAAATCATCAGTATGGAAGGTGCAAATATGGTGTCTTTGAATTACTATCAATATAAAATTGTTTCTTTTTTATTTTATTAAAAAAAATTGTATTTACTTGCTTATAATCAAGCAAACAATAAAATATAAACTGAAATATTCTGCAAAATGTATTGGGTTGTCTGAAAAGTCATGATGCATTTTTTCTATGTTTTAAAAAGTATATTTATTTATATAAAGAACAAAGATCAATCAAAGATATATTGCCCATTTTGCTTGATAATCTTTTGCCATCTTTCAGGGAACTTTATAATTCCTTGTTCATAGAAGGATCTCTCTTTATCGGCAGAAAACTGAACAAGGTGCTGATTTACAGCCTCATCTGAATTGAACGTCATAACACACAAGGAGTTTTGAAGAGAGCGAAACAAGTGGAAGTCTGATGGCACAAGGTCAGGCGAGTATGATAGATGTGGTAACACATTCCATTCAAACTCCAATATTTTTTGGCGGGTGATCAAACTTGTATGTGATCTTCACTATCGTGATGGAACACAACTCCTTTACGATGAATGAGCTCTGGACATTTCTGGATGACAGATTCCTTCAAAATGTTCAATTGTCGACAGTACACTTCTGAATTGATTGTTTGGTATCTCAAAAAACATGACACCTTTAAAATCTCATCATACTGAGAGATAATCTTCCTTTGATGAATGTCTATTTTCGATGTCATTTGAGGTGGATCATCACGCCAGGACCAAGATTTGTTTGTGCACCACATTGTTGTAAACAATCCACTTATCATCATCAGTTATCAATAGCTTCAAAAAAGGATCATTTTCCTCGCGTTTAATGAGCATATTGCAGATATTTATGCGTGCCGTCAAGTGACTTCTTCAAACGTGTTCTTCGAGTTCATGAGGAACCCAAATATCAAGCTTGCTTATGTATCCCAGCTTCTTCAGGTGGATGTAAATGGTTGAATGATGGATGTTCAATGTTTCTGCAATCTCTCATATCATGTAACAATGGTTTGACTCAATTAATGCTTTTATTTTATCGTCATCAACCTTAGTTGGCCTTCCTGACACCAGCACAGAATTTTGCAAACCATTGTTGGCAGTAGAGCATTGTCACTGTAAACTTTATGCAACTGTTCACAAGCTTGACACACGTTTTTCCCTTTACGGAAGTAAAACAATAAAATATGGCGAAAATGCAAAGTTTGGTCTTCCATCTTCAACGTGTCGTAAAATTTGTAAAAAATAAAAAAATGGACCAATTTTTTTCAAAAAGAAAGCTAAAACTATCAGCTGTTAAATGACATAACAATAACATAGATGCGAATAACTCTAGTACTTCCAAAAATGAACAATCGCCATCTGTTACGAAAATGCGTCATGACTTTTCAAACAGCCCAATAGAACTGAACAGAAACTACTATTTATGTAGTGTATAAATTAAAAAATAACTGCTATAGCAGTCTTACAACCAAAAATTGATGATAAATAAAAATCCCATTATTTCATATTGACCAATTAGCAAAATTTTCATCATGGAGATACAGTATCAACAAATATTTTCATAAGGAAATGGATATAAGACTGTGATGCATAAAGAAACAATTGAATTTTGTGACTGCTATAGCATGCATATCCAAAATCAAAATTATTTCATGCCTGCAATGACAATTATGTCCTATAATTAAATACCTAGAATGACTACTATAATAGTATTCTCCATAAAAGTATTAATTATAAAAAATGCAATATTCTTAAATTACATAAATTTAAAATAAAATTTTGTGTGAATTTTTTATATATTTTTTGGAAAACTTTTAAAGTATTTTTCCAAAAATATGTCAAAAAGAAAATAAATAAAAATTATAATATACAGTATATTTTGCATATATTCATCCCACTTCTTGTTTAATTATAAATATTACAGCACAAATTATAAGTGGAAACGTTCTTTATTATAACTGAAGATCTTTCAGCTTCATTAAGCCATCATCAGCATAACATTTCCACTTATAATTTGTGCTGTAATATTTATAATTATACAGTATATTCATACAATAATCAATAAATTTTCTAAAAACTTTTAATTATTGATATTATAATTTACTTTTAAATTATTAATACTGTATTTAATTTTAAATCATCAATGTTTAATTGAGAAATTTAAAAATTTTAGAAAAATATTTTAAGTGAATTATTGCATATTTTAAAAATAATAAATCATAATTACATATTATTTATGTGAATCATTGTGTTATTTAACAGAGATTATATCGAAGAAGTACTATTGGCAATACAAGAAGAACTTAAAAAAGATGGAACATACAACAAACTTTTAGAAGCAATACCATATGAAAAACAACAAAATAAAATATTACTTGAAACTAAAAATAGGTCATTCTAAATTTGATAATTTATTTATTTTTGATTTATAATTAAATTTTTTTATTTAATAAAGTAATATCTTGCACACATTAGCTATTGTGTTCCAAAAAAAATTTTATCATATTAATTATAAATTGATCAAAAAATATATTCAATGAGAAAAATGGCAATTTCTTTCTAAAGGAAATTTTTTCCACTTAAAACAATAATTAGAACTGATAAAGAAAACTTTGTATTTTGTGTGCAGAACCAAAGTACAAAGGTTTTTACTACAGTGAGGCAGAACTATTATTGCCATTAGCAATATGTGGAGAATTAAAAGATATTTTGTATATACAGTATAATATAGTGTATATGTATTTATTAAAGTAATGTAGTATTCTTATAGTTAAATAATAAAACAACAATAAAAATTTAATTTTTATATACATTAAAAATTTTATTAATAAATACAAGAAGAATGCAATAAATCTGGTCTGCTATAAGTAATTTTTAGAGTGTAAAAAATAATAACTGTCCAATTTTATTTTCCATCCCATTTTTATTATTTTTCTTTTTTGTCTACTCATTGCATTAGCATATCTATTTTCCTTTCTCTATTTTCAGCTGCATAGTCCACTTTCCTTTGTATTGTGGTAAATCCTCTCATTTCTCTCACTTCCCATTTGTTTTCTGTTTTCTCTATAATTTATAATTCTACTCTTCTCTTAACTGCATAATTGTTTATTTTATTAAATTTTCCTCCTCTTCATTCTGGCCTATCTGTTCATATAAACACTTCCATCCATTTGTGTACATTTTCTTCACTACCATTCATGTTTCATTCTGATTCATTGTACAACCTGATAATAGCTATGATTTGAGATGAATAGCTCAAATTACAGATATTATCAGGTTTGTTTAGGTTCTGGTTTTGTGCTAATTTTTAGGTTCAGGTTTTGTGCAACTTTGTTTTTTTTTTTTGCACCATTAAAAAGTTATTTATTTTGTATTATTATTTATTGAATTCTTGTATTTACTCAGTCATGATAAGTACAACAAAATCTCAGAATTGTCAGATCAATTCTTGTATTTGACATCATTGCAATTTATTGTCTGCCAGATAGTTGTACAGTACAGTATACGTTTACAGTATTTATAAAGTTTTAAGATAAGATTTTTAAAAAATTCTCTTATATTAGGCAGGAAGTGATAAAACATATTAACTCTTATAATGAATCATTCTACACTAATTAAATCCTCAAATGCAAAATATAGACCACACTATATTGAATCTGCACTACGTGAGATATTCCTATATATCTATTTATATTAAATTCTGTAATGCATTTGATGGTTATTGAAATAACAATATAAAAAAAAGCATAAATGAAAAATATTCAGTTATTCACATTAAAGCTTGCATTCCATCTGATATTTGAAAAAATAAAAGTGTTCTCTAAAATTTTCCATAATTTATGTGAAAAGTACAAAATAAAAATGATATTAATAATTTAAAGTTGGCATTCATTTAACTTTAAAAGCATCTTTGAACCGTAATTTGAGTAATCATTTTAGAACTTAATGTCCCTTATTCTACAAAAAAATAAAACTTTAATTATCTAAAATAATTTGTACTAAAAATAAAATAAATAATAGTTCAATCATCTTTTTGATAGTTGAACTTAACAATCATGTAACAAAATCACTTATGAAGATAGTTTTTTACTATTTAAATTCTTAAATGTATTTATGCAGACAGAAACATACAGTAATGAACAGCATATTATTCTATAGATGTATATTTTTCCATATTAGAAGTAGTTGGCATTCTGTATAAACATATCTATTTATATATAATAGAATTACAGAATTTTGATACATAACAAATTTTAACTGCTATATATCAAACTTCATATTATTATTATTTCATAGCCTGTTGAACCTATTCATAAAATGAATTATTGTTCTTTAGTCATCTTAAACTTTAAATTCAGAACTATAGGTCTCAAAATAGCATCATCACTTTTTGCAATAATAATTATATTAACTATTTTATCTCTATTTATAATAGCATTTTTATATATAATAATTATTAATATTTACAGAGAAAAACAAATTAAAAAAACAGTTGAAAGATTGAAAGAAGAAATTGCAAAAACAACTGAAAATACAATAAAAAGCTTACAAGAAAAAGAGAGTCAAATATGTGACAAAAAGAATACACTTCAAAAGTCGAAAGAAAGAATTCAGTTTGAACTTGAATACATGTCAAATAAATCAAATTCATCTATAGATCAATGTACAGAAAGAATAACTATGAAGTTGGATTTGAAAAGAAAACAATTACAGGTGTGATTAATTTTTATATTATACAGTAAGACCCCGCTTTACGCTGCTCCATTTAACGCTGTTTCAATATGACACAATTTTTTTGAATTCTACATTTTTTATTGTTTTTCTTTGGCAGATTTTTCAAATTGTTATACTCTTATAAATCCGAAATCGCATTAATTTGTTGCTTTGATACTCCTATGCCGTCTTGCACTGCATTTAATGTCAGTTAAGTGCAGTACATACAAAAGTCTGCTGCAGTCACAGATTATATTTATGATCGTTCATTAACGTTATTTTACAGTTAAAGTTTAGCCACTATTATGGAAATTATGGATCAATTTATACAAAATAATCCAAATTCTGATAGATGTTCAAATGCAAGATGAAGTGTCATGGATGCGATGTTTTACTGTCGATAGTCGCTGGCTGAATGAAAGAGGAAAAGGCAAACGATTTTTCGTTAGATGAAATGTATCAAAATGAAGAACTTTCCTCATCACAAACAAATTATTCACTCGAATATTTTTGATTTTCACAAATGATTTAAGAAAACAAATCGATATTAGCAATAAAAAATGTCTATAATTAATGTAATACAATAGTAATAATACATGTTACAAAATAAAGGTACATATATTTTTTTATTCACTGTCCTGTTTCCCATTATTTACATGTTAAGATTACCTCGTTTAACGCTGTTTTTTTTAGCATTTGGTTCTTTTGGAACATATCCCCGCGTTAAACAGGGTCTTGCTGTAAATTAAATATTGTAAAACATAATTTTTTAATACAAGGAATGTACTAAATATCTAATAATAAATTGTGTATTTTTCCTGCTTAAAGTACTTGTGGATTCCTTGCATTTCTTAGTTTATTTATTGCTGTGATATTATAATATGCTTATCAAATTTTGTCTGCATTTGCATCTACTTGTTCTCTGTTGTTAAGTGATTTTGAAATTAATATTTTTATTATTAGTCTTTTTTCTTTCTCCTTTTTTTCTTAATTAATGTTTGATGCATAATTTCAAATAGAGATTAATAAATATATTATCAATATATAAATGTTATAATGCATTTGTTGTTCTTTTTCTTGATATTTGTGTTTAATGTATGACATTAAAAATTTTATTATGTTCACAAAATAGTACTTGAATCATCATCATAATTTTAAAGATGAAATTTCAAAATTAATTTAGTAGATTATTTAATGGTTTAGATTAATCTAAACCATTAACTATTGATAACTGTAAATTTTTTGTTTTCTTTAATTCAACAATGTCAAAGTTTGAAATAGATTTTTTTTTTCTTTAACACATTTCTCTTTGATAATATACTTTGGATATTTTTCTAGAATAAAAATGAATTCTTTTGACTTAAAAATAATGAATTTAATAATTATTTTTAAGTGCTATAAGTATAACTAATATGTTAGTTATAATTGGCAATGCTTTTCTAGCATGTGGATTTGAAAAGAAAACAATTACAGGTGTGATTAATTTTTATATTATACAGTAAGACCCTGCTTTACGCTGCTCCATTTAACGCTGTTTCAATATGACGCAATTTTTTCGAATTCTACATTTTTTATTGTTTTTCTTTGGCGTACTTAAAAACTATCCTAAAAAATTTAGAGCATCGAGAACAGATTGTTTATTAAATTAATTATTTAAATGAAACATAACTTTTACAAATGCAGTATTCATTTTCGAACACTGATTTGCATAAATAATATTTATGCAAATCAATATTCGCAACATTGCATCACACATTTTAATCATATTGCCAGAAAATTTCTTAATGCAAAGTTTCCAAATCAGTGGATTGGCAGAATGAAACCAATTGCATGATCTGTATGCTCACCTGATTTAAATCTGTTGGATTTCTTTCTGTGGAGATGTTTTGCGGTTCAAGTATATGCTATTCCAGTTGCTTATGATAAGTTCTATGAGATTGCATTATGGAAGGTTTTGAACAAATTTGAAATATCCCTGGAATTTTTAAAAATGTCTGCCAATCTCTTGAGATGTTGTGCAGCCTGCCTTACCGCTCAAGGAAGCCATTTCGAACACTTCATCTAGCATTATTAATTAATTAAAGTTGCATTATTTTACAATTTTGCTAATTTAAAACAATAAACTTAATTTCGGTATTTAATTTTTCTTGTTTCTTATCTATTGTGTAGAAATGATGTCACAAAACTTTCACATGTCATATCTTTTAAACAGCCTCAAATCAAAAAATGAAACTAGACTTTTTTATTTAGAATTTTATCTTCTACAAATCTGTAAATTTTGATGCAATATTTTTGAATTACCTTGTATATGATGCTCAGTATATTTGAATTTTATTCTACTATTACAAATAACTTTTTCTAATTTTTTGTAAAGTGTGAAATATATACAGTGGATTCCACTTAATTGGGACACGTTGAGACTAAGCCATTTTGGCCCAATTAAACGAAGTAATAATAAATCCTAAAATAAAATATGTAATTCGTAGGTAAATAAATAATAGGTAAAAATAATAATAATTAGGTACCTATTTTAATGATTTATTAAAATAGGTACCTAATTATTAGTTTTTTACCGATCTCGTCTTTAACACTGGATCGCTAATATTCATGCCTTGCCTATGGATAAAAGGAAGAACACTTTTGATGATAAAACAGGAAACAAAAAAAAAAAAAGCTTACACTAAAGCAAAAAACGGATCTGGACGATTTAAAAATAAGAATCATAAGAGCCTGTAAAGAAATCACACCACAGATGCTTAGTAACGTAAGAAATAATTTGCACAATAGATTAACCTTATGTCAGCATTTGGAAGGGCAACATTTTGGGCATGCCCTATAAATTTGGTTATGTAGACATACAGGTATATGATTAAAATAAATATTAATATTTTTGTACTTCGTAATACGTAAAATCTTTACTCCAAATGAACAATACCAAACAAGTAGAAATTAACTGACGGCAATTTACTTTCTGATATCACATAATTCATGCGCTTTTTAAACTAATATTTTGTTCAATTTCCTAATGATACGGCGTTTTTCCCATATTGCTTGGTCTACTAGCTAAGAATAAGTTTTGATTCCTACTTTATATCTGTGATCTTTATAATTACTGGAATAAACCTTTATCAGTTATTCCATTTCAATTCACTAATTTAAATAATATCTGGTTTGTCAAGAACTGATTTACTAATAAATCAGGTCTTTGCTTGCACTTACTTTTACAGCAAATGTGTGAACACACCATATAAAAAGTAAATAATGTAATATTAGAATCGGGTACAGGATACAAACTAAATAAAATTTAAGCGTAAGGAAAATATTAAAATATAAATTTAAGAAATAAATTATTTGTTTATACTGTATATAGTTAAGTACATATATGAATAATAAAATTGGAGTGTCTTTATTATAAAGCCAGATAATTCTGTATTGTTTAAATTTTTTTTAAAATACGTATCATAAAAGGCACCTCTTCTTTCGTTGAAAGAAGTAAAATAATAATTACATGTTATTCGACATTTTTATATAAAAGATATTTGACAAACTATGAGAATAAGTTAATATTGGAAAATGAAATAAGTAAAAATGCGTTTGCTATTTGATAATGTTCGAAGTAACGCGTGTCGACTTCGTCTAATTTGCATAAGCCTGGGAAGCGATGAGTCATCGTGTTGATCACGTGATGACATGAAACGCGTCGCACGACTGAAATAACATGGCGGCGGCTGTCGATGCATCTTACTCTGGTTTATCATCATTGGTTTATATTCCGTTTCTAACTTTTTTTTTATTTTTCGATTTTCTGCACTTTTTCTTGTTTGGAGTATTCATTCCGTGTAAACAATAACGTTCGATATTTTTTCTGAATTCTTATTTCATACCAGCTGATATAAATACGATTTTTAACTTACACCGGACTTTAACTTTTTCGCTGCTGTTGCGTTCATTTTGGTTCACCCTGTAGAAAATTTTATAAATAGTGAAGATACAATTTAAAAACAAAAAACATAATTACTATGATATGATGATAAAATATAAAAAAAAATAAGATTACTATCATGGATACAAAATATGTTCTTAAATAATAAAAATTAATTGATTTTATGTTCAATTAAGAATTAGTTTTATAATTATGTTATACAGGAAAACCTGTGCTAGGTGGTCAGCTTTTGGCAGCTGAGATTGTGGCCACCAAGCACAGGATGGCCACCAGACACAGTTAGCTATAAATTTCTTTATTTTAAATATCAAAGTTTAAAGTACAAAGTTTATGACACAGTTTCACATTTTTAATTAGTAGAATAGGGAGGGGCCTATTTCAGCCCAAGCACTGCAACCAATATTGGTCTATTGTGCACACATTTTTAATTAAATCTAAGGAAAAAAAAATCACTAATTTAATGTCTGTTTTCAGGATTTTTTCACTTTAGAATATTCAGCTGATAGAAGGTCTAGAGCCCATCTGACATTTCTGATCAAAACACAGTTTGCTAGCCACCTAGATGTTGCACACAAAGTGCCAAAATTAAATATTACCAGCTATGGCCATGGAACACAGATGGCCATTTTACATAATTTAAAAATCACGTAATATGCTTGGGCAAATATTAAGGTGGCCAACCTGCAAGCAATGCAACCTTAAGCCATGGCCAGCACAGGTTTTCCTGTATATAATATATTGAGGATCATTAAACAAGTTTATTTTCTTGCTTGAACACTTTGTTGCAGTATATAACTTTGATGATAAAAAGCAGAAGGAAATAATCTTAAAGAAATTACTGATGTTCTATAAATTAAATTAGTTCTTTTAATTGTATATTAATTTTATTTAATATCCTATGAATATGCTTGTTATTAAATCAAATGAAAAATAACCTTTAATTTAAAATATGAATTACTTAATATTTATCTCTACTACCTATTATGATAATTTCATATAATTATTGTAAATTCTCTCATAAATGGAGTGATAGAGGGAGTGGGAGTCCAGTAATACCAATTATCTGGTGCTTCCAAATTAAGTATAAAAATATCTTAAAAAGTCATCAAAATGGTACTACAGCACTTAATAAATAACACAAATATATACACATGATACACAGATATAATATCATAGTGAATATAAATAAATGATAATAAATGAGATAATCAAGTTGTCTATCTGTTAATTTCAAATATTCTCAGTGCAAGTAAAATATTAAAAAACAGCAATTTTGTTAGTTATTTTCAAAATCCATATATAAGAGATCTGTACATAAAAGAATTTACAATATATATTATTGAATTAAAAAATAATAATAATAATTACCATAACTTCAGATATCCAAATGGATTGTTGTTGTTGCTTTTCTATCACTTCTTGCAATTTTTGATACCACATATCATTATTTGTTAGTGCAATTGTTGCTATAAAAAACATCATCATTTAATTAATAAAAATTAAAAAAAAATTAACTTTATAATCAATTCTTTACAAAATATCTTATATATATATAATAAGTTGGGGAAATATGCCACACTGATATAAATAATGCATTATTTTGATAGTAAGATTATTTAGGGGGCTTTGTGCATGCACATGTTACCAGTCAATGCCTGACATAAATGGCAATTGACAGACACCTTTAATTCCTCACAATTATCTATTCGTTTTTGCCTGAAAATCAGGCAACTACTAATATCATGACTGTCAAAAGTTTTTGTTATTTATTTAATTGATTATTATTCAAAATCAAAACTGGAAGAATTAAAAAGTGTATATACCATCAATTACACATCTTGTAGTCATTTTGTCATACTGAATGCTGCCATTACATTTTGTGTTTTTTTGGCAGTTCAATTGTTATTCAGATAATGTGTTGGCAGTTTTATTTTGGCAGTTCAATTGTTATTCAGATAATGTGCTGCATGAACAACAGGTATATTTTTCTTTTCAATGGCATTTTACTCCATTTTTCATTAAATTGCTTCACTGGTTTTTGACCTTTCCCATTCCAAAATGGGATAAGAGAGTATAAGTTAAGTTGGTCTGATCATTTCTCTATTGTCTCTCTGGAAACATAACAACAACAAGCATAAATATTATCATGATAATATTATATAAATATTATCATTATGTAAATTTTATCTTATTTGGATAAAATTCATGTAAATTATTGGGATCCATTGGAGAACTGAGCTTATTGAAAATGATCAACATTGGTCAATATTACTGACATAACAAAGAAAATATTGTTGCATAATTTTTTTGCAATAGCTTGCATAAATGTTGTCCAATTTGAATGAAATTCATATATATTATGGGGATCATTTCAGTAACCCAGACTATTAAAAATGATTGATATTGGATCATACTGGTTGAAAATATGTGTGTAAAAACAATTTTTGTAGTATATTACTGTTTTTGAATGTCATAATATGTCAAAGAGCAAATAAAATCTATTTTACATATCAATATAATTTTCTAATTTTATATATTATTCATTTCCATATTTATTTTACTGTTTAAAAGTGTTGTCAATTGAATTAGGCTGCTCCATTTTTTAAAAAACATCAAAAATTAGCATAAAGAGCAGGAAAATATAGAAAATAAAAATTTCATATTTTTCTTTTCAATTTAAAATAATATCAATAAATCAAGAGGCACGGCAGTGACTCTAAGCCAAGTACAGTTGTCACTGACTGACTATTATTACCGGAGTCATTACAGCCAAAATTTAACTCGCTGTAACTTTGGTCCTACGTTAAATATTATTAATCCGACAATTACATTTGAGAAAAGTATTCAATAAGACAGTTTGCTGACAATTTGCATTTGAGAAAAGTATTCAATAGGACATAGATTGGTAAGTGGAAGTTTCAAATCCAATTTTAATAATAGAATTAGAGCGGTTTAAAAATTGCAAAAATCGACAAAAAAAGCATCATTTTTCTTCTTCTCTTTCTCCTCCCATGCAGACACCTCTACAGGTCTCCGATATCGATGAAATTTGGAATATAGGTGTTTCTTAGTTTACTTGAGATCCCCTGAAAATTTGAGCACAATCGGATCTCAACAAAGGGGGAAAGGGGATCCGATTTCCATAAATGCCTTTACATATTGCATCGCTTAATCGATTTTGACCAAATTCAGATTATAGGCATAGTGTAGTTCATTTAAAATCACTAAAAATTTTAGCCCAATTGGGCTAAAATTTTTAGTGATTTTAGACGATGATTTACTTCTCTAGAAATGTCTCTATAGGTCACATCGTTTGATCGATTTCAGAGAAATCTAAGATGTAAATGTGATTTATGTTAATTAAGCCTTTCTAAAGAAGTGCAGCCCAATAGGACCAAAATGAATAAAGTAGGTAGCTTGTTTATCACTAACTCTTTTACTTCTTGTCTCGTTCAATCAATATCGATGAAATTTGGGAAGTAGGTATTCCTTAGATTACTTGAGATCCTCTAAAAGTTAAAGCATAATTGGGCTAAAATAAAGATGGCATATGTGGTTTTCCATAGATTTTTTCTATATATTGCATTGTTTAACCACTTCTCACCAAATTTGGAATATAGGCATAACCTAGCTTAATTAAAATCTTTTGGGAATTTTGACCCAATTGGGCTAAATTTAAAAAGTTTAGAAGATGATGATCCTCTTCTGTAGAAATGTCTATTATATCCTATCGTTTACACAATTTTGAAAAAAAAAAACTAAATGTAAATATTACTTATGTTAATTAAGCTATTGTGAAAAATACAGCCCAATAGGGCTAAAAAGAATAAAGTAGGGTTCTTTTATCACAAACTCTTTTATAGTCATATCATTCAACCGATTTCAACCAAATTTCATGTCATCTAAAAAGTAAATGATATCCCATCAAAAACATCTCATATGTAAAAATATAAGCCAAGTACAGTATTGCAGAAACAGGATATTTGTGAAAATTTAGATAAGTACAGTATTACCGAAACAGGATATTTGTTAGATGCAATTATTTTGGTTGATGTTATCATATTATTTTCTTAAATCATCAAACAAGTAAACTTCCTCACAGTTTCATCTAAATTTATTGCAATTTAGATGCAATTACTTGTTTGACGATTTAAAAAAATAATAAGATAACATCAACCAAAATAACTGCATCTAAATTTTCACAAATATCCTGTTTCAGTAATACTGTACTTGGCTTATATTTTTACATATGAGATGTTTTTGATGGGATTATATTTTAAGTTGAAAAGAAAAATCTGAAGATTTTATTTTCTGTATTTTCCTGCTTTTTGTTCTGATTTTTGATGTTGTTTAAAAGTGTTTTAAATGTTGTAGCATATTATCCTTTAACTTTTGCATTATTATCTGGCAATTTGAGAAATATGGCATTTTACATACCTTTTTTTAAATATTAATTTTTATTAATTATTTTAAACACGTCTTTTTCTATTTTTCCATTACTTTAATAATTGTAATTTATTATCTGTTGTCTAATCTCTACTTTTATCTAAACTTAGAAAACAAATAAACAAACCTTAAAAACAAGAAATTCATGTATTAAAATTTCTTGCTTTCATATTTGGTTGAGAATGACCACAAGGCCAAAAATGCTTTTGAATTAAATTTTAATGTATGAATTTCCTGCTTTAAGGCTTGTTTATTTGTTTTTCTAATTGTAGTTTATTCTGATAAATGAATTTTATTTTTAATTTCAAACAGGTCAAAGTAAATGCTTTTGAAAGAAAACATTTCCTGCCTTAATCTAAATAGCCTTGCTTATTGACAATATTAATACAAAGAAAAAAATTTTCTTAATTTCCTATATCTTCATTATTCATCATTTATCATAAGTATTAATACAATTACATTAGATTCTCAATTATCCAAAGTTTGATAATCTGTAACCCAGATTATCAAACTTTTGGATAATTGGGAATCTACTGTACTGAAAGTTTTTAAATGCCCAAGATTAAATTTTTTTATTATATCTCAAATAATTTGAAATAAAAATTAGAATCAAATTAAAATTACAAATATTGCAATAATTCTAAACTAGCCAAACTTCCCCCAATGGTTTATTTTTGGAAGGGGAAAGAAGTTTGGCTAGTTTAGAATTATTTGAATCGCGTAAATCCCCTAGTAAAATGAAGATCATGATTAAATATTGCAATAATTCCTTGATGCAAATACATCAATTTCTTATTTCCTTTTTCAATAAATTATAGAATATTTAGATATATATATACTGTATGTATGCAATTTATTTATTTTTTAATTTTAAATACATATTGTCCATAATTTTAATATTTTTTGAGTATTTTGTGGATTATCCAGGATAATTCATTTTTAACTATTCCAATTAATCAGGAGTATACTGTATATTTTTTAATATTTTCTAATTTTAATTCAAATAAAAGCCAGATAATTTTCAATGTGATATATCAAAAGAATTGAAAGAATTGAAAGAAAATAGTAAAAGTTACAATTTTCAGGGGGAACTTTCATTCACAACAACCAGACTAGGTGTTGCTTCAGATAAATCCATTCATCAATCGGAAGAAAATTGTGGCCTTGAATTAAAACAAGACAAACTATCTTCATAAAAGGGGAAAAAAGATCTTTATTACATAGATGAATTTTTTGATTGCTCTTTGTTCTACACACTTTAGATAACTTTCTATCCAAATACAATTGAGTTGCTGGATATTATTTCAACTAATTGTGTTGGATTCTGACACAAAGAGCAGTTTCATGTTTTATTTCAGTACTTTAAATGAATGGTTGGAGAATAAGAGGTAGTTTTGGGTCTGCAGATAAATGGAAGAATGACATTGGAAAATAAAGAACACTAATTTTGGACTAATAATTAAATGAATATTTATTAAACCATTTCAGAACTATTTCAACCATTTAAAGATACTTGGCCGAAGGACATTTGGTCTCATTGTCTGCCATTGGTAGCTTCCCACCATCACTTGTGTTTGCAGTGATGTTGTGGACAATGAAATTGGACTGCTACAGAAGGCAACTGGATTGTCTTCAGCGATGAACCCAGGTTAAGTTTGGGCATTAATGATGGCCATTTTTATGTCTGTAGGCCCTCTGGTCAATGCCACAATCCTGCCCTTGCCTCCACAGCTGATGTGATAGTCTGGGTAGCCATCACATATGATAGTCAGTCACCCTAGTAGTGATGTGAGGAACAATGAGAGAGCACAGTGATATGTTCAAGACATCGTACAGCCACGTGTTGCCTCTCATGGCAGGGCTCCCTGTGGGCATTTTCCATTATATAATGTTCAGCCACACACAGAAAGGTCATGTTTCTGCCAGGTTGCCAGATTTATCATCAATAGAACATGTGTGGGATCATCTGGTACATCAATTTCGACAGCCTATGATGCATTAGAGGTCCACTTACAGCAATTGTGGACAGATAGGTCATAGGATACCATATGGTCTCTCTATGCCTCCATGCTGTCTGTATCACATCTTGTATCCAGTCTAGAGGTGGGCCCAACAGGGTACTAGAACCTCCTTTCATGTGTTCAGTTTTCAACAATAAAGTATTCTTTTGCTCTGATATTGTAATCACTTATATTAATGTTACAATCACACATTATAAAGTTTCATTTGATTCTGACAACTATTTCTTGGTGCACAATTTTTTTTGACAATGAGAATATTTTAGAATTAAACTATAATTTTAATGACTATTTTAAATCAAGTCTACAGTGCTACCATTTGTTGAGTTAACAATTAATTACCGTATATACTCGAATATAAGTCGATCTGTGTATAAGCCTACCCCCAGACTTTAGCACTTAAAATTCCATAAAAATTTGAACTGATAAATTACGTGATCTTTGACTTTTCTGACTATCGATATAATGCCATTTACAAAAATAAATATTTTATTGAAACTTTAAATATATACATATAAAATAAATTTTATAATACAAATACCAATATATAAATCTTAATCTAAATTGTTTTTGATGTGTTCATTAAATAGCTTTTGCATTATCTTTAATTTTGAACTTAAACATCTAAGATTTACTACGATAATAAATAGGCGGAGAATCTGTGCATTCGGAAACAAATTATTAGTGTAAAAACTAAATCTTAATCTTCAATCATCTAGGGGATTTACGCGATTCCAATGATTCTATACTAGCCAAACTCCCCCAGCAGTTATTTTTTGTATTAACTGCCAAATTAATAATTATTTTTAAATTTATGTAATAATTAATAATTTAAATTTATAGGCTAAGGTGGCGCCATCTATTATTTAATAATTGAACTTTAATTTTATGAAATTTAAAATTAAAAATGCCTTGAATCGAAAAATTTGCCTTGGCCTGGAATCGAACCAGGGACTTCGGGTTACCGTCCCGACGCCTTACCAGCTAGACTACCAAGGCTCTGGCAGATTTCCAATTTAAATTGATGTCGGCGTAAGTCCAATAATCTCTAAATTATATACATCCCGAAATTGGAAATCTGTCGGGATGTATATAATTTAGAGATTATTGGACTTACGCCGACACCACTGCTCCCAGGCCGCCATCTTAATAATTTAAATTTAGGCACCACCTTAGCCTAAATTTAAATTATTAATTATTAATCCGATAGATGGTGGCACCGTAGCGTAAATTTAAAAATAATTATTAATTTGGCAGTTAATACAAAAAATAACCGCTGGGGGAAGTTTGGCTTGTATAGAATCATTGGAATCGCGTAAATCCCCTAGAAGAATGAAGATTAAGATTTGTTATCTGACTTGAGCCAAGTCTGTCTGCCCGGATTTGCCATAGAGGGCCCGTGGCTAGGTATAGCCCGTCCGGGAGCAGTGGTGTCGGCGTAAGTCCGATATTCTCTAAAATTATATGCATCCCGAAATTGGAAATCTGCCAGAGCCTTGGTAGTCTAGCTGGTAAGGCGTCGGGACGGTAACCCGAAGTCCCTGGTTCGATTCCAGGCCAAGGCAAATTTTTAATTTCGGGAAATTAGTTAAAATTAAAGTTCAATTATTAAATATTAGATGGCGCCACCTTAGCCTAAATTTAAATTATTAATTATTAATCCGATAGATGGTGGCACCGTAGCTTAAATTTAAAAATAATTATTAATTTGGCAGTTAATACAAAAAATAACCGCTGGGGGAAGTTTGGCTAGTATAGAATCATAGTAAAAACTGGTTTTAATACTTGTTAAATTTATAAATTATTTTAAAAATTAAAGCGGTGTCTCACAAAGTTAATTTTTAAAACACTAATTTAAAGAATTTTAAATTTTGTTTAAAAGTTTGTTTGCTGGAATAAACTGGATGAAGTGAACAAAGAAATACCGATCTCAGAACTTTTTCATTTTATATTTAGCCACTTGGATATAATTATATTTTTCCCAGTTATAAGAAAAAATATCAAAATCTTAATTCTTAAATATAAAAAAGTAATGGAAGTCAATTTCTTTAGACAGTTAAACTGAATCATATAATAAACTGAATTTAATTTTCTGTTATTGATTTGGCATGATTTGAATTGTTAGCATGGGCAATTCTTATAAGGTTTGCACAAATAACATTGAAATTAATAAAAGAAATGAACACAATAATATCATACCACCTAAACAAAGCACATATAAGTCTAATGCATAGGTTTATATATACAGGTAGGCCTCGATTAGTGCGAATAATTGGATCCACGAATTTCTCGCACTATTCGAAGTATTAACTATATGTAAAATATGCTAATTTGTTCTTGCTTTGTGAGATTCCAGCCATTAGCTAACCTCACGATGAATAACCATAAGATTGACCAATTTCAGGATGTATATAATTTAGAGATTATTGGACTTACGCCGACACCACCGCTCCCAGGCCGCCATCTTAATAATTTAAATTTAGGCGCCACCTTAGCCTAAATTTAAATTATTAATTATTAGTCTGACAGATGGTGGCACCGTAGCATAATTTTAAAAATAATTATTAATTTGGCAGTTAATACAAAAAATAACCGCTGGGGGAAGTTTGGCTTGTTTAGAATCATTTCCAATATATAATTTAAAAAGTAAAATTTTACGTTACCTGAAGCGATTGAGCGCGTCGCGCCACCAACTCCAACCTGTGTTTGTATAAGTGCATCAGATAGGCGATGCTGCGCTGCCTGATGCGCCACAACGCAGAAATTCTTGACAATAATTCAGCTAAAGTGATCCAGCACAGTGGCCTACATAAGATTTTTGGATTACTGTCGAGAATTTCTGCGTCGCGGCGCGTCAGGCAGTGCGTCGTCGTCTATCTGAAGCACTTATACAAATGCAGGTTGGATTTGGCGGTGCGATGCACTCAATCACATCAGGTAAAAAACAATATCTATTTTCTCTAGTATAGTGGATACCAATATTTATTATTTTTTAGAATTATGAATCTATCAAATTGGTACACTATATTTCTTTTCAAAATTTTTCATTACTAGTAATTTTCTATCAGTTTATGCTATTTAAATTTAAGTCCTACTTCATTGTGATTTTATACCAAAATTATACTAAAGTTTAATGAAATTTCACCATTGAATTTGCTAACAAAAAGTATTAAACCCCATTTGATAAAAATTTTTTTTTTTTTGGAAAATTATATACAGGTATCCCTCCTATAACACAGCTTCTTACAACATGGTTTTGCTCTAACACGATTTGAAAATTGCAGAAACCCTCATATAACATGGTACTTCTACAACACTGTTTTTACTTAATAAATTTAGGAAATTACATTTACTCTCCTACAACCTAAATACTATGGATACACAATACAAATCCAAAATGAAATTATTGGGAAATACTTTGCTTAAATTAATCATAAATGCAAATTCACTAGTTTGTCATGAGAGGGACGATATCAGTCTATTTTCGATTTTGATTTGAAATTGAATTAATTGATGACAACTGAATATTTTGTGTTCCAAATGTTCAGTTCTTAGTTAAAAAATAAGTTTTTATTCTTCAATAGAGGAATGTGAAAGAGAAGAAAAACTTTTTTATTCATAAATTTTTTTGGGTGTATGTTAAGGAATGATTTTTTCTAACGAACTGAAGTGGGTTAGATTACAGATTTTGTAAAGAGAACAGAAGATACACAAATTTTAAATGCATAAAAAAGTTCAGAAAGTGAAGTTGATATTGTTAAAGAGGAAATGTTCTTGTTTTAATTGAACAGTAGTAAGGAAGATATAATTATTAAATGAATGTTATATAAGCTGTATATTTTTTTCTTTCCTTTTGTTTTATGTATATTGTTTTTAAAAGGTCTTATTGTATATATTTTTTCTTTCTTTATGTTTCGTGTTATTAATATTCTTAATAAAAATTAGTTTTTCTTTATGTTTCGTGTTATTAATATTCTTAATAAAAATTAAATTTCTTGTGGGGAATTAGTTATTTGTTTTTAATTGGTTTTGGAATGTATCTCTCTTTTTTTTTAGCTCCAGATCTCATATGACATGGTTTCACACACTGTGTTTTTCAGGAACCTATCTACCATGTTATACGAGGAATATCTGTTTATAGGTTTTATAGGATATATGTACTGTAAGACCCTGCTTATTGCTGTTTCGATATAACACTGTTTTTTTGAATTCTGTATTTTTTATTGGTTCACTTTGGTCTGGTTTTTCAGACTATTATATTCACATAAATCTGAAATTACACGAATTTTTTGCTTTGATACTCACTTTTATGCTGTCTTTCAGTGAGTTTGATATCAGTGCATTGTAGTACATACAAAAGTCTACTACGGTCACAGTTCATAGTTATAATCGATCATCAGTGTTATTTTACAGTAATAAAAATAACAATTATTCCAATTTAATTTTAATCTGAATGCTACCACTTCAAACTATGACAATTGCTTGCTGAACAAAAGAGGAAAAAGAAAACGACGTTAGATGACATCTTAATTAAAAATACTAAAAGTGTCAAATAAGAAAGAACCTTCCTCAAAACAAGCATAAATTATTTACTCAAATATTTTTGATTTTCATAAATGATTTATGAATACAAATCTATATTAGCAATTAAAAATGTCTATAATTAATGTAATACAATAGTAATAATAAAATGTTACAAAATAAAATTAAAATTATACATATATTTGTTTATTCACTGTTCTGTTTCACCTATCATCATTATTTACATGTTAAGACAAACTCGTTTAATGCTGTTTCATTTAGTGCTTGTTTTTTGAAACATATCCCCTGCACTAAATAGGGTCTTACTGTATTAAGCATACATTACAGCTGAATCATCTAAAATATACACAAAATCAAGTATACAAAGAAAAGAGAGGAAAACTGAAATAATATATAGCTAAAGATATCTAGTAGACATTATTAATATTGAAAAGCCAAAAATTAAAAAAAAAAAAATAAATGTTATATGCACATATTTTAATTTATAGTGGAATTTCGGTTAATGATGGCATCACTTAATAATCCTTTTTCCAGAGTGCCATTTTTTTCTATTAAGTTTCTGATTAATGATAAATTTACAATATCAGATGGCCAACAAAATTCAACCAGTTTACATGCTACTAAAAGAATTCAGTAAATCTCAGTTAAAACAGTGGAAACAGATAGAAGAGTGATAGATCACTATTTTGAGAATCTGAAATTGAATCATGAGTCCACTTCTCATTTTCAGAAATTCTAGGTCTATTCTTTTACAACCCAATACATTGGCTAGTCTCATAATAAATGTGGTCAATTTGTGATTTGATAAAATAATTCTTTTACACATTTAATTATGTTAAATCTCAATAATAATTTAAGCTGAAATTTTAGCTAAATGCATTTGAAATATAAAGATACTTCCATATTGCTATTAAGAACAAAACTTCTATTGAGAATTATGATAGAATAGTTGGATTTGAATATAAAAGCTTGATTTTTATATTCAGATGTATTATAACAATTTTTATTGAATCATAATGCAACCTTATAATAATTTGTTTAGTTGTGTCCAATGAAATAGCATATTTCATCCAATGATATTCAAAATTCATGAAACAGATTTTTTCTGAATTACAGTTAATGATTATATTTTTCAGAAAACTGAATGATGATTATAAATAATAATAATCTGATAATATTAGTTTATGATAATTTGTTATCCCTAATTCAAGATGGGATATATTATCTATAAAATTATATGGGAGACCGAAGTATTTTTATATAGTCATACTTCAATAGTCTACTATTGAAATCTTTGGAAATATTGATAAATTAGTATAAAAATTGACAAGTGATCTTTGATGAAAAAAAGTGTTGAATGAACTTCAAAAAAGTGTTGAAAAATTTGGTATATTTTTATAAAACTTTTATTGTAGAAAATCAATTTCCCAACTTAAGGAAATATACAGCAATAATTCTATCATTATTTTCTACAACTTATGTATGTGAACAGTTTTTTTCTGCAATAAGTTTAGTAAAAAGTAAAACAAGAAATCAGCTAACCAACTTGCATCTCAAAAATAATTTAAAATTAGCATTAACTAATATTCAACCCAAATATTTTGGATATATTATGTTCACATCAGTTCCAGAAGTCACATTAAGTATACCTATGTTAATTTATAATCATATATGAATAAATAATTGTGATTTACCCACATTTTGTTTTTTCTTTTTCTCTTGTGTGCGACCCATGTCAGTTCGAAAGTTTTAAATGTGATCCTTACAAAGAAAAAGATTGCCCATCTCTGATTTAGAGCATAGAAAATTAGATTTACTTCATTTAAGACAGAAAGTGTACATGTTTGATTTAAGTGATTTCAATCAATATTATTTTCAAAGATTAGTAATTGATAAATTCAAACTCATTTTTCACATAAAATAGACTCTTGATTAACTAGAGAAATTAAGAAAATTAATTCCCTCAGATAATATATGAAATAGTCAAAAAATCAGAATTATGGACAATATGCATTTAATATTAAAAAATAAATAAATTGCACACACATACTTGGTCTGTTCAAAAAGTTCCCGAACTTTTTGAATAGCGCATCTCCAGTTGATTAATTTTTAATCTGCTTGGAGGTGTTGTGCCTACGGAAACCTCCTGAGTAACTGGTTTCAACCTGTTTGATGATATCTTGTTTTGGTAATTAGTTATGGATGTTTATGTGAAGGGGGTGTTCGTGGGTGCGGCGAAAAATCGGATCCACGGAAATGAGTTCTTTGAAGGAGCAGCATTGTTCTGTGAAATTCTGTGTGAAACTCGGGAAATCCTTCACAGAAACTTTTGAGTTGATTACCAAGGTTTATGGTGAGGATTCTATGAAACGTACCGCATGTTATGAGTGGTTTATCTGGTTCAAAAAGGGACGGCAAGTTCGCTCAAATGTTAATGTGATGTTGACTGTTTTTTCGATGCGAAGGGGGTTGTGCATCACGAATACCTACCTAGAGGCCAGACAGTCAACATAGAGTACTACCTGGGGGTTATGAAATGCTTAAGAGACAGAATCAGGCAAAAATGGCTTGAACTTTAGAGGAGTGGTTTTTCACCACAATAACACACCGGCTTATTCGTCCCTCAGAACTTGTGAGTTTTTGGCCAAAAACAAGACCGCTGTGCTTCTCCACCCACCCTACTCACCTGACCTGGCCCCATGCGACTTTTTCCTGTTCCCTAAACTAAAAAACCCACTCAAATGAAAAAGATTTGCCATCATTCCAGAGATAGAGAAAAATTTGATGAAGGAGCTTTTGAGCATTCCGGAAGAAGCATTCCAGGACTGTTTCAAAAAGTGGAAACTAGGTTGGGATAAGTGTATACGTTGGGGAGGAGACTAGTTTGAAGGGGACCCTGACCAATAAATTGTAAGTGAAGTATTTTTTTTGTAATAAATAAAGTTCGGGACTTTTTGAACAGACCTCATACATATTACACATATCGAAATGTTCTATTTTTTATAAAGCTGCAAGATATTACACTGCCTGAACAAACATTCTTCAGAATGTTTTGTGCATTCCATAGAACCCATTCTGGTAATATAGATTAATTTGTAGCTGATGAGGATTCAAATAAATCGAAAGCTCTACTACTACTAATAGTTGTTTTTTGATTTTTAAGTTATGAAATTATCTCCTGCCTTAGTGCTGTTATTATTTTCGTGTTCTATTTTTTATTGAAAAAGAAATTTGTTTACTTATATTAAGAAATTATTGCAATATTTCAGTGGTTCCCAACCACAGATTTCTATACATAGATAGCCTGCTCATTGTTTAAAAATGGTGGGGTACTTTCATGAATGTACATTCAATGTTATAGTAAATTGACTTTATTTTGCTGGCTAGACGTAGCCGATTTATTTTAAAAAATGTGATGAACAGATCCTAATAGTTAATAAAAAATTATTTTAATAAATGTGATGAACAGATCCTAATAGTTAATAAAAAGGGTATAGCACCCAAATATTGGGTATTAAACCATTTTTTTATTATAATTTTTTTAAATATTCGTTTTCGATAATTCAAATGAAGTGCTCAAAATACTCCAAATTTCGCATTTCCTATTTGTTAAAGGAAAAAAATAGATTTAAAGGCCATCGAGGATTTATTGTCAAAAAAAAAATTATTATATGTATTTTATGTTTACTATCACTTTCATTATTTTTAAAAAATAGCACCAGATATCTTCTCCAAACATGTTTTAATCAATCTTTCTTCAATTCTGTTGTCATCCATTCATTCTTTTGTGCTCGAACCTTAGGAAACTTTTCCTTGGGTTCAGTTTTTTTTTTGTTTAAAATAATAAAAGGTGGCAATTTGTTTCCATCAGCGGTTATAAACAGCATTATAGTAATTTGTGATTTTTCTTATAATTAAAATATGGCCAGATATGATGCAATTTTATAAGCTACTATCAAACAGCAATAGGATTAAATAACGGTTGGTTCGTTTATACAAACAAACTGTTATCAATACTCATAATACTATGCACGTGCCTAGAGCATAAAGCAAAAACCTGAATGTTGGGAGTGAGTGAGAGATGGGAAGAATAAGATGTTAAAATATTCGCTTTGAATTTAAGCCACACCCAAATTTTATATCTTAAAAATTGGAATAAAAAGTGCAACTTAAATTCGAAATAATATGGTATTATACATTGCATACTGTTATCTGTTACGGTATGTATAATAATAAAAAAATTGTAATAAGATATATTACTTGATATGGTTACATACTTTTGAGATTAGATTTATTTGATATGCATGTATATAATAAAATGTGACTTAGATATTGGTTGTTTATAAGAAATATGTTGCAGTTTTGGTGAAAAAATATAAATGAATTAGGCTAAAAAGCTCAAATATTCAGATTTAATTTCTCCATATTTGAGCTATTTTGATTGATCAATTTATTTACTGATATAAAAATTAAAAATAAAACAAACTGTTGGGATACACAGATGAATAAAAGTAAATATCTATCTATATATAGGAATGTATTAGAGGAATGAGGGCACATCTTTACAGTGTGAGAACAATACTTTATTCTGCAAACAAATATTAATGCATGAACGAAAAAGATATTGTTATATTTAATTTGGCAGAAAGCAGATACAATAACTCAATGCCAGATTAAACCTCTAGCGAGCCCTAGACAAAATTTAAATTGGGGCCCCATTTATATAAGTTACTTCTAAAGAAATCTTAAATAATGTTACTTAAAATTTTTAATAACAACAGCAAATACAAATACTAATATAATAGTAATTGTATAATAAAAGAGTTTCTGGTATAACGAAAAATATATATATATTTATAATCATTAATCAGCCTTTAAAAAAGTAAAATTTTATAAAATTTTTCGTTTTCGGATTTTCATTTCAGAAAATTGATCAATAATATTTTCGTAATCTAGTCGAAAGTATCAGAAGTATCTTTTTCTACAGCAAACATTGCTAAAGACTTCAGCCTTTCCTGTCCATTTGAATTTCTTTAAATAATTTTTAACTGGTTTTAAAACAGAACGATCTCTCTCCTGTTGCATTACTTACAGCAGCATTTCCCAAATTATGTTCCATAGAATGTTAATAAGTGTACCGTAAAATATTATGAAAATTAATATAAACCTCTTATATTTTAAATGTTGTATCAAGTTGAAACTGAAGTCACTAATTTATTTTACTATTTTCATGTGTTTTATTTTATATAATTACAATTTGAAATAAATGTTTGTCTTTTTGACTCTTATGCTTACTGGCCTAATTTATTTTATTATTATTATCTATCTATACTATAAAATAACTAAGGTGTTCCGTAAAAATTTCGGGATTTGTGAAGTGTTCTGTCATTGAGAAAGTTTGGGAAACCCTGACTTACAGGCATAGTTAAGTAAATTCTTAATAATATTTCATTATTAGGAAAAGAAGATGCAATATTATTTTTATGAACTGGTACATATCATTCAGGCTTCGCAAATTTTGTTTTTCTCGCCATTAAAATAAATTGTGTCAGCTCATCATCTAGTTCTTCAACATCAATGTTCCATTGATGTTGAGAACTAACATGTTTGTCATTGAAGTAAACTTTATTTCGCTTGTATAATCCGATACGTTCTTTAAATCTTCAAATTCTGTAAAAAATACTTGAAATATTTTGTTAATTTCTTGATATTTTTGGAATTTCATTTAAATTTCGCTTCAGATTTTGTCATAAATAACATAGAATGTATTTATTTCAAAATCTGCTTGACATTTTTTATTTTTAAATTTATTATTATTTATTTTTTGTTTTTTCTGTACTGAAGCCAGGCCCAGACATTTGTCTTATTTGTCTATTGGTTAATCCAGTGCTGCAATAACTTGAAATATAGGTGAATGAGTAAACTCATTTGGTAGAATATGATATGCTCCATCAATAAACTAATAAAAAAATGTCGTTTTTAATTTGATAAATTTTTTATAACAAATTTAGTAGCTAATAGCTAGTAAATTTAATTATAAATTGTGTTTATTATTAAATATGTCGATAAATATTATTTGAATGCCAATTTTGGTAAAAGAATTATAATCAAATTGTGAAATGGTTATTTTTATCAGTCATTGGTTGAATTCAAATTTGAATTCTAACATTAAATGTGAGGACAATATTGAATAAAAATTTACTTAACAAGTTACATGTTTATATTTGCTATAAATATTAATAATTTTAATAAATGTTAAAATTCTAATAAAAACTTGTTACAGTGGTGCCTCGCAGTTCATCAGTAATCCGTCGCTGAAGTAATGACGAATTGAGAAACTGTCGAATTGCAGGACCATATTTCCCATATAAGACTATGTAAAATAGATTAATTCGTTTTCTGTCCCCATCCCATTCTCCTAACGGGTGAGGTGAGAGAGATATAATAAAGTAAATAATATAGTGGTGTTTTATTATTGTATAACACACTAAATTACAAAATACACTATTTTAAACACAACACACAATTTATTAGCCCTTGAATGTTAGAATGAAGTCTTCTGGCAGACACCCTAGCATCCATAATCTTCTCTCTGTATTGCAAAACATTGCCACAGTTGTCCTAGGAACACCATACTCAAGTTGCATTTTAATTGTTCTACCTTTTTGCACTTTATCTACATTTTTTTTCTTCGTCTCTTTACTCAATTGAGTGTTGTTCTTTTCGAATTTATTCCTCTGGTCAGTTCTCTTTGAACCCATCTTTACATTTCATTCAAAAAAATAATTACAAATTTTTTACTTTCTGAAAATTGTAGAATTGAAAATTAACACAAACAGCACGGGCAAACACCAAAGTAGCCCAAAAAAAATTGACAGATAACAAATGACATCACACGATTCCATGCACGTGCATGCGCCATCCCTCGAAACCAAATTGTCGAATTGCGAGGCACCACTGTATAGTTCTAATAGTTTGATCATTTTAAAAATTTTTTGTAAATAATCCTAATTCTTATTTCTAGGAAATCAAGAAAGATATTCAAATGGAACAAATGGCACATAATGAAATTATAAATTATTTAGAAAAGAATATAAATGTAAGTGTATAAATATTAGTAAAGAATGCAAACATAAGTTATTTTCAATTAACTATATTCAAATTTTAGATATTCAGAATTTAATAGCAAAATATATATATTGAACAATAATTACAGTTCATGATCAAAACTTTTGTATCAGTTACAAAATTATCAGAAATTGTGAATGGAAAATTATATTATGTTGTTAGAAGTAGAATTTACTGGGTTATTTTTAATGCATCTTTAATTTTCAAATATTATATTTCTAATTTCTAGTTTGTCAATTCTAAGTTGACAAGGAACAGAAAGATTAAAATTTTATATTCTCTGAAATAATTATTAAGCACAGTATTTTAAATACTGTATAGTGGCAAGGATCTTTTAACTTCTTTATGATAAATTCTTCTTAATTCTTTCATAAAATCTTTATGAAATTCTTTCATAAAATTCTTTCATAAATTCTTTATGAATTCTTTCTTCTTTAAAATTCTTTCATAAAATCTTTCATAAATTAAAAATTCTTTAAGATAAAATTCTTTATGAAAAATTCTTATGATAAGAATTATAGAAAGCCTTATTATGTACTGTAGAACTGAAGATGGACCATAATCAGGTCCGAAAACATTTTTCTTGATTAATAAAATTAAGAATACCTTGCTTAGAGTGCTGTTATAACTTTATTTGGATAAACTTCTTTCGTTTAAGCTGTCTGAATAAATTAAGAATACCTTGCTTAGAGTGCTGTTATAACTTTATTTGGATAAACTTCTTTCTTGTCTATTGATTTGATTTTTATTCATTAAAGTATATTTTTAGTAATATGCAATATATTGCTATCAATATATTATTTTAAAATTGTGAATAAAATTATTGAAATTTCTTTTTAAATTTTCATTTTTTTATTAACATACAGTATTTTATTTGTAAAACATGTAAATAGGATAATTAAATGAAAAAGTTTATTATTTTATTTAAAAAATAGTAAGTAAATTAAGCAATTTAAGTATCTTATGTAAAAGAAATAGATTATAAATTATCTGGAAATTAATATTCTAGCTTCTAACATTATTTTGTAATTTCAGGTTGGGCTAGCAAATACAGGAATACCTTGCATAGCATCGTTTTGAACAGTGTGGGGTTTGGTCTAACACAGTTTTTATTATTGATTATTACCATCAATATATATCAATGATTATTATAACATATCGACATTGACAACACTGATTGGCAAGCCCCCAAGTGCCGCAGGTGACAGTCGAGAGCCACTTTTATGATTGGCTCTCACATAGACACATTCTTTTCCTGCGGAATTTTATTACTTGCATTATATTAGTATTTAATATTCTTTTATTATTTTTATTATTTAAGCATGAGTGAAAAGGGATAAAACAGAAGACAATGTTAGAGTAACAAAAAAAATGCAAGTGATTGATATTAGAGAAGAAACTCGAAATTATAATGTTATGAGAATGGCACTTTGTTTGTTAAAATAGCACGTGGGTGTATATTATAGAGAAAAATGTAAGGGGGGGTCGATGAAGAAAACCATTCTTTTAAAAGGTGTCAATACAAGAAAAAAATTGGGAATCCTTGTCCTAGATTATACGTAACTGCTTTACTACATGACCAATTGACAAGGCATGATTAAATTATGAGTCACAATAAATTTTCATTTGGCATGTATGATAAAACATTTAAAAATAAATGCAATTTTTTATGCATAAAATTAGATTCAATCACATTAACAAAGTAATTCTTTTAACAATTTTTTTTTAATTTTGAAAACTTTAGTGTGTTAAACAATAATCTATAACAACACTGATCAAGAAAACAAATTTTATTACAGAAATATTTTCAATCTACTCACGAGGTTTTTAGCTGTATTACTGATAGCAATATAACTGACCTCATCAGAACAAGATCTTAGAAATAGATTGAACATATTTCCATAATAAATATTTTTGTCTACCAACTAGTGATGTTTATCTTTTAGTTTCATATTAAAAAGTAAAATATGAATTATTTAAAACTAAAAATATCCTTAAGACATTTATCAATAAAAATACTATATTTTATTAAACATTTTTTCTAGTGGCACAAAAAATAACACAGACTTGCAAATTTCAACTTTGTATTCATTATTTGATTTGAGACCCAATGTTGTTATACAATTTGATTGTGTGGAATTCAAAAATATAATGTTATTTGGCAAAAACAAAAAATTATTGCTGCTAATTTATATCTATTCTGTACATCTGTTAGTTGTAACAATTAAAAATACAAGTTAAAAATATAAGTAAGTTTTTCAGATAACTATGAGGATATTGGAATTTATAAAATACTGAAAAAACTTCAGTGATTTATTAAAGATTGAAACTGACAGTTAATTTTTTTGACAAAAATATTTCATAGTCCATTTAACCATTTATTTCATAATCCATTTTGTAGTTAATTTTTGTAACTTCAAAAGTTTTTGTTTAAGAATTTCCTTCTGTTCTCTTAATTCTTTTAACATTTGAGAAGACTTTCTTTCTTTCTCTTTCAGATCTTTTATCACTGTTATTGCTTTATTTAATAAATAAGCATTAGAATGTTTTGATGGTATATCATTCATGACTGATGCTAGATCCTCAAAACAATATCTTATCTCAAGTCGTCTTTCTCTTTCCATTCTATTAAGATGTGATCTAATCTCTTCATCCATTTTATATTTCTTCTTTATTCTTGAATGAGTTTCATTTTGTTCTTTCTCTATAATTTGTCTGATGTTATTTCTCACTCTTTGTTGACCACAACCTCGATAATTTTGGGTTTCTATATTTACAGGCAAAACTATACTTTCTTCTATAGTATCATCAATTTCCTCTTCTGTAACTGTTACCATATATAAGATATTTATATTTTGATATTATTTAAATAAGGATAAAATAAATATTTCAATTATTTCTAAAATTATAATTAGTTTTAAATAAAAAAGAACTTACAAAATTTAATAAATAACATTTATATTGTTTCATTACTATAAACATATAAATAACTAAATTATAATAACTTTTTTAAAGTACAGATAAATTTGCATTATTTTCTTCTTTTCAATAAATTCTATTTTAATATTAAAATTTGAAATTAATTACTACTTAGACATTAATTTTGAATTTTGTATAATTAATTTATAAAGGAAAAATTCAAGATATCATCACAGAATTATATCAGTGTAATGGCAACTCCTATTAGCAAATTGTAATAGTTAACTCTATTCTCCCTTTTATTAAATTTATTATAGTACATGTAATTAACAGAACAATTTCTTATTGAACAAAATATATTTTTCTTATATTTAACAGAATATTAAAAATATAGAAATATATATATTTTACGTATAGTAAATTTTTAATAATTTTTTTTATTCAGGATATTAAATGAGACGTTATGCAGAGATTGATTAATCAACGATTATACAAAACACTGAATAAAGTTTAAACGTACCATTTAAACTGATGCTAAAAAATATATAACATTGATGGTTTATTAATTATTTGGAATGTGGACTTTTGAATTTTATTTTCTGAATTATTATTATTAATAAAGACAAATACTTATAATTATCAGAAAACTGATTTATATTTTGGAAACTCGATCATTTTATTCGCTAATATACACTATAATATTAATATAAAAACTAGATATTAATTTTAAAAATACTAAACTTAAGAATAAAATATTTATAATTAACCTTATCATCTATATTATTTGATTAATTTTGCAAATATTTCAAATAAATACATTTACATGAAATATCAATCTAAATCCATATTAAATAGAATTTAATGAAAAGTCATAATTTATACAGTTGCATTAAATTTCAAATTAAATAAAACATTTGATACAGAATATACAGTATGTAGTACAGATACTACTAGCAGACCGGTGTCCGGCGTTGCCCGGGAAATTCATGGCGTTGTACTTATGTTTCTATTTTTCTTAAATTATAACCTTTTATATGACATTCAGGATTTTCTTCAATGGATTCTGAAACTCTTTCCCGTATAGATATGTCTTCCATTCGAAATATGTGCCTTTTCGATCCTTCCCTTCTTTGTCTTTTTTTTTCTCTATTAGAATTCTGTAGATTTGTTCGATCTTCTGTTTCATTTTTTTGAATTAAATGCATTCGTTTAGCAGCAGGAGTTAATCTACCTAAACAGCTCCTTCTTTTTCGTGTCATTATAAAATTTATACAACTGTACGACGTACGAAATCTTTATATCAAAACCAAGGATATAAAAACACGTGAAACGGAAGTTTAGTCTCGAACCAAGAGTATCAAGAACAAGTTGCCAAATCATCACCCATGTTTCCGATTATTTCTTGTAACTTTTCTGGCTAAAAAGCTATTACTTTAAAAAATGTGGTTATTAGATCTAGTTATTTTAAAATAATTAAAAATAAAATTATAACTATTGTAATTTGCTTAATGGAGTATATTCACATTCCTGCATTCGAGATTATGAGTCACGTGTGTTGGTGAACTTTGTTTTTAAGGGCGGTTCACACTACAGCGAGTGCGCCAGACGCGCGTTTAAACGCGGTCACCATGGCAATGGTATGACCTCGTTAGCGCACGTCAATATGCGAGTCTGCCAAATAGACTCGCGCACTAAACGCACGCGTCTATACACGCTGAGTTACTGCCTGCCCAATCGAGAAAAACCTTGAAAATTGAAGTACTAATATTGGCCACTAGAGGCGTTAGTTACGTATACCTGTTTAGATGGTTTGTCTATGAGAATTATAGCTAAAACGTCAATTTATTTATAGTCAGTTTATTTAAATTAATATATTCCTTTGCATATTTTCTATCTGACTCTGATTATAATGTAAGTAGATTCGTATTTTTTAAGATATATGTTTATTTAAAAAAAAAATCGCATAGAAATATTAATATACTTTAATTCTAGATGATAGTTCACGTTAATTTAAGCCTTAAGTTTAAAATAAAAAGCTATTTTGAATTATTATTTTCTTACGTACTTTGTTTACATTATTGGGAATTACCATTAATTCTATTTTGAATAATAATAATAATAATAGTACACATTTCTTTCATCCACTATGTCTTGATTATCATTTGGTTATTTCCGGAATATTACGTATTTACAAAGAGCTAATTAACATAATAATAGATCGAATTAAAAATATATTGTAGATCAAATATATTTTTGATACGCATGTACACGTGGCTTATAAGTCAAATCCAATCACGAATAAATCTAAAATATTTAATTTATATAATTTAAATACTTTTGTTTTTACTCTTTTTATCACAGAAAAATAACGAATTTAATTAATTATTTACTTTATTTTGCTTAGATGGCATATTGTTGTGTTCCTGGATGCACATCAAAACAAGGCAAAGTTGAAAATGTATCATTTCATGAAATTCCAACTGATATTGAATTAAGAAAAAAAT